>CACVCL010033176.1:0-10227 GCA_902729485.2 Mus minutoides | reverse complement strand
AAGCAATCTTATGTGTTAATTGAGAGAAAGTAACAGATTAAAGGTAACACAAAAATAAAGAAATGGAGTGGTTTTAAAATGGAGTAGTATAGGGGTAGAAAAATGAGGACTAATTCTAAGGAAGGCTTATGAAAGTCACATAAAACCAGCAATAACATAGTTTCTTTTCTCAGCCCTCATTTGGAAGTGTGGTAACTAACAGGGCATCAGCATGTGGGAAACACGAAGAGATTACAGACTTAGGGACACTCAGTAAGAAAGCTAAGCCTTTTCACACCTCTCCCCTTAGAACTCAGGGACCTGCAGAAGAGAAGGCAGAAAGTTTGTAAGAAGCAGAGCTGTTGGAGTACTCCAAGGAAACTGTGTTTTCTGGACACAGCAAGGCTCGCAGGCTCGCGCACATGTGCACTCAGAGACAGTGACAGCGCACAGTAGACCTACAAAAGTTCTACATTGTACATTCTAATCTACAATGTACAATCTAATTGTACATTTCCCCAGCAGGGAGAAACGGAACTGAGCACAAGTCCTACCTCTATCACCAAGCTATTTGCAACTGATAATTGGTAAAAGGAAAAATCAGTTTTCTTTATCTATCAGCCACACTACACCGAAAGCCACCACACACACACTCAGGAAAATTTAGAAACACAAATCAAACTTCTCATCTTTATTTCGTTTTGTTTTGTAATTCTTTTTAGGGTTACTTTTTGGTTTGTTTTATATTTTTGTTTAATGAGACAGAATATGTTGTTGAATGAAGGATTAGGATCTGGGATGAGATAAGAAAAAAATCTAGCATTAAGGCACACTATAAAAATTTCTCAAAATTTAAAAAAAAGAGAGGTTAAAATCAACAAAAAGAATCACCTGAAAATAATGAAAATGTATTCTATTCTATAGATACTATTATTTGCATAGTGTTGGTTTTGTTTTTCTTCTACATTTTACTTATTATTTCCTAGTAAAATCTTATCTGTAAGTTAGCATTATAATAGAAACAAATTTCTCTTTTTAAAAATTGTTTTATATTCACTTTATATATATGGACGTTTTGCCTGCATGTATGTCTGTGCATCATAAATGTGCCACCATGGGGCACCATTTCCATGCTTGGAACTGAGTGTAGGTCCTCAAGCGAGCAAGTGCTCTCACCATGGAGCCAACTTTCCAGACTCTATTATCTATTTTAGTTATGCAGAGTGGTCTCATTATGAAGTCCAGAAGTCAGAACTTATAACCCAACTGCTTCATCACTGCCTTTGTTTAGGCTATGGTTGTTATATTTTATAATTCAGTCAGTAATTTTTCAAATGTGTCTGAATTTCGGTTGGCAACTAAACACGTTCCATTTAAGTCCTTGTAAAAGTTCAATATGAATGCACGTGTCAGTGTTTCAGTTAACACATCTATCATATCCCCATTCTCGTTAAAATGCAGCAGATACCCATTTTAAGTGGCTGAGGGACATTTACATAATTAATTTTAGGGTAATTTTCAGTGATTGTCTTCATGATTTTTCCTACACTGTGCATGACCACATTGGAATTAGGGACTAAGCTCATGACAAATGACCACTGTGGCATTCTATCTATAGGGAAGCAGCTTGAGAGCATGACTGGCTTCATAGGTAGCAAGGAACACACTGTTTATTTACAAGTGTACCAGTGATGTTTGCAGAGAGCAGCCTTTGGAGTTCTCAGAGTTCAAGCGGAGAGCAAAACTCACAAAGAGAGAAACACTCAGTGGTACTCCTTCCTGTTAAGGTGGCAGGGGAACTGCAAAGATGCTTAGAAAATCCTATGTAGCATAGCTCATGGCACAACAGACATAAAATGAAAAATGTACTTTGCAGGGTGATAGAATCCACCCTCATGATGGAATTCTGTTTTATTTTTAGCAGATTTTTGTTATTTACCACGTAGTAAACACTTTTGCAAACATTTATTTCAAGGAGGCATTCAATCCCTTCTCTTAAGTTCTATAAAATCTGTTTACATTTATATTATAACATGTATCCTGCCTTCCAATAGGTGCCAGCACCTGGTTACAAGCAACAATTACTTTTCCTTAATATGTCTTAACATCAATGGACTCAATGGACTCAATTCCCCAATAAAAAGACATAGACTAAGAGACTGGCTACACAAATAGGACCCAACATTTTGCTGCCTACAGGAAACACACCTCAGGAAAAAAGACAGACACTACCTCAGAGTGAAAGGCTGGAAAACAATTTTCCAAGCAAACAGTCTGAAGAAACAAGCTGCAGTATCCTTTCTAAAATCAAATAGAATTGACTTTCAACCCAAAGTTATCAAAAAAAGACAAGGAAGGGCACTTCATACTCATCACAGGTAAAATCTTCCAAGAGGAACACTCAATTCTGAATATCTATGCTCCAAATGCAAGGACAGCCACATTCATTAAAGAAACTTTAATAAAGCTCAACGCACAGATTGCACCTCACACAATAATAGTGGGAGACTTGAACATCCTACTCTTACCATTGGACAGATCCTGGAAACAGAAACTAAACAGAGACACAGTCAAACTAACAGGAGCTATGAAACAAATGGATTTAACAGATATCTACAGAACACTTTATCCTAAAACAAAAGGATATACCTTCTTCTCAGTACCTCATGGCACCTTCTCCAAATTTGACCATATAATTGGCAACAAAACAGACCTCAACAGAAACAAAAATATAGAAATTATCCCATGCATCCTATCAGATCACTATGGACTGTGGCTGATCTTCAATAAAAACATAAATAATAGAACGCCAACATTCACATGGGAACTGAGCAACACTCTAATAAATGATACCTTGGTCAAGGAAGAAAGAAAGAAAGAAATTAAAGACTTTCTAGAGTTTATTGAAAATGAAGCTACAACATACCCAAACTTATGGAACACAATGAAAGCATTCCTAAGAGGAAAACTCATAGCTCTGAGTTCCTCCAAAAAAGAAGCTGGAGAGAGCATACACTAGCAGCTTGACCTCACACCTAAAAGCTCTAGAACAAATGGAAGCAAATTCACCCAAGAGGAGAAGACGGCAGGAAATAATCAAACTCAGGGGTGAAATCAACCATGTGGAAACAAAAAGAAATATTCAAAGAATCAATCAAACCAGGAGCTGGTTCTTTGAGAAAGTCAATAAGATAGATAAACCCTTAGCTAGACTCACTAGAGGGCACAGTGACAGCATCCTAATTAACAAAATCAGAAATGAAAAGGGAGACATAACAACAGATCCTGAGGAAATCCAAAACACCATCAGATCCTTCTACAAAAGGCTATATTCAAAAACATTGGAAAATCTAGATGAAATGGACAAATTTCTAGACAGATACCAAGTACCAAAGTTAAATCAGGATCAGATTAATGACCTAAACATTCCTATATCTCCTAAAGAAATAGAAGCAGTCATTAATAGTCTCCCAACCAGAAAAAGGCCAGGACCATATGGGTTTAGGGCAGAGTTCTATCAGACCCTCAAAGAAGACCTAATTCCAGTTCTTCACAAACTATTCAACAAAATAGAAAATGCAGGTAGGCTACCCATTTCATTCTATGAAGCTACAATTACTCTGATACCTAAACCATATAAAGACACACAATGATAGAGAACTTCAGACGAAATTCCCTTATGAATATCAATGCAAAAATACTGAGTAAAATTCTTGCTAACCGAATCCAAGAACAT
The DNA here is from genome assembly GCA_902729485.2 of Mus minutoides. Taxonomy (NCBI): domain Eukaryota; kingdom Metazoa; phylum Chordata; class Mammalia; order Rodentia; family Muridae; genus Mus; species Mus minutoides. The sequence goes on along the minus strand of CACVCL010033176.1, from coordinate 6,512 downwards.
ATCAAAATAATCATCCTTCATGACCAAGTAGGCTTCATCCCAGGGATGCAGGGATGGCTTAATATACGGAAATCCATCAACATAATCCACTATATAAAAAAAAAAAAAAACTCAAAGATAAAAAACCATCTGATCATCTCTTTAGATGCTGAGAAAACATTTGACAAAATCCAACACTCATTCATGAAAAAAGTCTTGTAAAGATCAGGAATTCAAGTCCCATACATAAACATAATAAAAGCAATCTACACCAAAACAGTAGCCAACATCAAACTGAATGGAGAGAAGCTGAAAGCAATCCCATTAAAATCAGGTACTAGACAAGGCTGCCCACTTTCTCCCTACCTATTCAATATAGTACTTGAACTATTAGCCAGAGCAATTTGACAACAAAACGAGGTCAAGGGGATACAAATTTGAAAGGAAGAAGTCAACATATTACTATTTGGAGATGATATGATAGTATATATAAGTGACCCTAGAGATTCCACCAGAGAACTCCTAAACCTGATAAACAGCTACAGTGAAGTAGCTGGATATAAAATTAACTCTAACAAAACAATGGCCTTTCTCTACATAAAGGATAAATGGGCTGAGAAAGAAATTAGGAAAACAACACCCTTCACAATGGTCACAAACAATATAAAATATCTTGGTGTACTCTAACTAAGGAAGTGAAAGATCTATATGATAAGAACTTCAAATCTCTGAAGAAAGAAATTGAGGATCTCAGAAGATGGAAAGATCTCTCATGCTCTTGGATTGGCAGGATCAATATAGTAAAAATGGCTATATTGCCTAAAACAATCTACAGATTCAATGCAATCCCCATCAAAATTCCAGCTCAATTCTTTACAGAGTTAGAAAGGATAATTTGCAAGTTCTTCTGAAATAACAAAAAACCTAGGATAGCAAAAACTCTTCTCAACAATAAAAGGACCTCTGGTGGAATCACCATGCCTGACCTCAAGTTGTACTACAGATCAATTGTAATAAAAACTGCATGGTACTGGTACAGCGGCAGACAGGTAGATCAATGGAATAGGATTGAACACCCAGAAATGAATCCACATACTTATGGTCACCTGATCTTTGACATGGGAGCTAATACCATCGAGTGGAAAAATACAGCATTTTCAACAAATGGTGCTGGCACAACTGGAGGTTATCATGTGGAAGAATGGGAATTGAACTATTCTTGTCTCTTTGTATTTTTTTTTTTTTGGTATGGTTTAAGGAACCCCACCTAAAACCAGAGACACTGAAACTTATAGAGGAGAAAGTGGGGGAAAGCCTCGAAGATATGTGAACTGAGGGAAAATTCCTGAATAGAACAGCAATAGCTTGTCCTGTAAGATCAAGAATTGACAAATTGGACCTCATAAAGTTGCAAAGCTTCTGTAAGGCAAAAGATACTGTCAATAAGACAAAAAGGCCACCAACGGATTGGGAATGGATCTTCACCAATCCTAAATCAGATAGGGGACTATTATCCAATATATATAAAGAACTCAAGAAGGTGGACACTAGAAAAACAAATAACCCCATTAAAAATGGGGCACTGAGCTAAACAAAGAATTCTCAACTGAGGAATACCAAATAGCTGAGAAGCACCTGAAAAAAAGTTCAACATCCTTAATCATCAGGGAAATGCAAATCAAAACAACCCTGAGATTTCACCTCACATCAGTAAGAATGGCTAAGATCAAAAATTCAGGTGACAGCAGATGCTGGCATGCATGTGGAGAAAGAGGAACACTACTCCATTGTTGGTGGGACTGCAAGCTTGTTCAACAACTCTGGAAATCAGTCTGGCGGTTCCTCAGAAAATTGGACATAGTACTACCAGAGGATCCTACAATACCTCTATGCGGCATATATGCAGAAGATGTTCTAACTGGTAATAAGGACACATGCTTCACTATGTTCACAGCAGCCTTATTTATAATAACCAGAAGCTGAAAAGAACCCAGGTGTCCCTCAACAGAGGAATGGATACAGAAATTATGGTACATTTACACAATGGAGTACTACTCAGCTATTAAAAACAATGAATTTATGAAACTCCTAAGCAAATAGATGGATCTGGAGGGTATCATCCTGAGTGAGGTAACCCAATCACAAAAGAACTCACATAACATGTACTCAGTGATAAGTGGATATTAGCCAGAAACCTAGATTACCCAAGATACAATTTGCTAAACACATGAAACTCAAGAAGAATGAAGATTAAATGTGGACACTTGGCCTCTTCTTAGAATTAGGAACAATGCACATATTGAAGGAGTTACAGAGATCAAGTGTGGAGCTGAAACAAAGGATGGACTAACCAGTGACTGCTGTAGCCAGGGTTCCATCCCATAATCAGCCACCAAATGCAGACAATTTTGCATATCCCAGCAAGATATTGCTGAAAGGGCCTGGATATAGCTGTCTCCTGAGAGGCTATACCAGTGTCTGGCAAACACAGAAGTGGATGTTCACAGTCAGCTATTAGATGGAACACAGGGTTCCCAAGGGAGTAGCTAGAGAAAGTACCCACAGAGCTGAAGATGTCTCCAACCCTATAGGTGGAAGAACAATATGAACTAACTAGTACCCCCAGAGCTCATGTCTCTAGCTGCATATATTGCAGAAGATGGCCTAGTTGGCCATCATTGTGAAGAGAGGCCCTTTGGTCATGAAAACTTTATATGGCCCAGTTCAGGGGAATGCCAGGGCCAAGATGTGGGACTGGGTTGGTAGGGAAGCAGGGCGAGGGATGGGAAAGGGTTTAGGGGACTTTCTGGATAACATTTGAAATGTAAATGAAGAAAATATATAATAAAAATTGGAAAAAAAACATGTATCCCTCAATGTACTATTAGTATGCAGTTATAATTCATATAAATTATAGACATCACATCCAGGCTTGGACATTTTCTTCATCCCTGAACTCGCTGCTACAATCTGTATACTTATACAATCTGTATGTTATATACATGTGCATAGTCCTCTTTTGCCTGGAAGGCACAGCTGTATTGGTGTCTACCTTTCACATTAGCTAATACAGTCTTTTGCATCAGTTTTGGTCGAGTTCTATATAGTTCCCAGAGGACTGATGGGAGGGTTTTGATGGAGACATCTAGTTATATGTTCCAAAGTCTTTCTTTCTTTGCACATTTTTCAGGTGTGGTCCTCAGTGTTTGTTTCCATCTCCTGCATGAGAAAGTTTCTCTGATGCTATCTGAGGAAAGCACTGATGGAAGAGTTTATAATTATTTCTTTTAGTGTTATTTTATTGGTACTTTTAAAAAAAGTTTTGATTTGTTTTAGAGCAGAAGTGTTTGTTTGTTTGTTTGTTTGTTTGTTTTCCAAGCTCCCTGCGCAATCTAGTCTCACAATCATTGAGACTTGGGAGATGTGGACTAGATTGTCAGGGTCAGATATGGATTCCCTTGCAGGGCGTGGGCAGAGGGTCAAATCAGCTACTTATTGGCTACCCTGACAGATGTGCTCCATCATCACACCAGCATATCTTAGTCAGGGCACCACTGATGATCAAAGAGTTCTTAAAAATAGATACATTATATGTTTTGTTAAATATTCTAAGAAGATATTTAATTCCAGTGAAAATATATTGAAAAGAATTTAAACCCAACTAATGGTTGATACTTTACTGTTTGAAAGTTACATCACTTAAAATATTTAAGGCTTGCAGGGCAGTGGTGACATACACCTTTAATCCCAGCACTTGGGAGGCAGAGGCAGGCAGATTTCAAAGTTCAGGGTCAGCCTGGTGAGTGAGTTCCAGGAGAGCCAGTTCTCTGATGTGATACTTCAAAATATAAGAAGTATTGCAAATAGTAATACTGATATTATATTAGTAAAAACATTGAAAAAAAATAGAAGTGTCCATGTCTCCTATGGGGGAAAAGATGCACCATGCTTAATTAACAACTGGAGTAAACAGATTTGCTAAATCATTGCTCCGTATATTTGGTAGTTCAGGAGTTGATGATGATGCTTTCTGCATTACTATCTCTAAAATGTATCAGCTATAAAATAAGAACTATCAAGTCCATTAACTGAACTTCTATCATTCAATCGAGTGTGTTACTTCAGAGCAAACCTTATCAGTCTTATCATTTTAATACTAATCTCAAGTTATGCCGAAGGCTGTTATTTAGTCGTATTATATATCAGTTTAAATATTAAGACATTTTCTTCATTTACTAGCAATGCATTTTTTTCTTGAACTGCAGACATGTACATTGCTTAGGTTAATGATAGGAAGCTGTACCCAACCATCATATTTTGTCATTTTTTAGCTGAAATACAAAAGTGTTTCACTGACTATGTTAACTACAACACATGATGAGATTGTCATAATTTAGGATTTCTGATTTTTTATTTCGAGAAATCACTGAAGATTCCTACTTGTTACAGAAGTAGAATTATGTTTTAATACATAAAATAAAAGATCATAGCATTTGAGATAGGATCATGGGTCATGTTTGAGGAAAGTGAAGAAAACATAGGAGATGACAGCAAACGCAGGAAAGCGTTGTGATCCTGATGCTTCCTGTGTTCTCATATTTCCAATGGAAACCATTCTTTTCTGGAAATAAGATTCTCTTCTGTTTTAAATCATCATACACCTGTATCACTTTATAACTAGAAAGACATTTGGAGACCTTATATTCAAGAAGTATTCTATATTTTTATAAAAATATAAATTTTGACAGGAATGACATTATAAAACCACAAAAATGAATACATATGATCCCTCTACTGAGTCTACATTTTCAATTTTTTTCTAAAAAAAATCACAAAAACGGTAGATAAAGAGAATTAGAAAACTGAAAAGAAAGCAAAACAAACCAAAATATATAGCCAAGATTAGAATTAAAGCTCAAGTAAAATAAGGGGTGAGGTAGGAGGCTACGGAAGAGGAATGGCAGGTAACAGAAGAGGAGCCATCTGTTAAGAAGAGAAGAAAGGCTAAAAAGAAGCATATTGATAAAGAGCCGCCTTCCTAGAAATATCTATATAGGTTTTTAATTCTGAGAAAAAGGAAAAAGAGAAAGACAGACAGATAGACCCTGAGGACTATAATTCTGTCAGCTGGTTACATTATGCTTAAAATTCTCTTGGGGCATATCAAATGCTCTATAAAACAATCAAGGGTGTTAAATCCAACTGTGATTATTTACAGCTTTTCAAACTTTTATTTTTTGGGAACCATATCTTTTAACAATCAGAAAAAATTAAAAAGTATTCTACTATTCACTTAAAATATTTAGCAAAATATTTAAGACTAGTATATAGGACTTTTTGCATTCTGAATGGTTTCTTCCTTTGACTAAACTCCTTTTCCAGGAACCACATTTCAAAGTGTGATTTAAGCACATTTATTTCATAATGGCCTCATTAAATTAGTTTGTTCCTTCCTTACTGACAGCACAAATTCAAAAATAAAATAAGAGTCAACAAATGTGTATTATATCAGCAAGGACTATACATATTCAAGAATAGCTTTTGCTCTTTTCTTTTTCTTTAAAACATTGACTTTGCTGTATTTTATGTAACTGGCATGTTTTTAACACATTGATAACATTTTATTTAATTTGTGGGCTGTAGCTGTCAACTATATGCAAATCTCATTGGTGCAATATATGGAACCCTTTCCCTGAAACCTTGTTAAAAACACCTCTGACAATTCATATTCATATCCTTTGAGAAGAGTGGGTGAACCCAATCTGCCTAATGTAATTGCAAAAAAAAAAAATCAATAAAATTCTCTTGCCAAAAGTTCCCATTGCTTCTTAGTTATTGTCACTACAAGAAGTATAAAGAAAAGAAGCTATTTCTAATATTTGATTTCTTCTATTTATTTTTGAAATATAATTGTAGTTTTTACACAAGTAAAAATAAATGAAATGTGCATTTTCTACATAGACTTGTCATTTGAAATGTTAACTCACCATTATGTTAGCTATTTAAAGATTATTAGAAATGGCATGAGGTTAACCTCTTATTTTGTAAGGCACTGAATTTCAGAAGAAAATCAGCACAGGGCTCAAGGATCTTTATTTGAAGAGCACCACAAGGATTTAACCTATCACGTTCTTTGTTCTACCACAAGATAGGTCTCTTGTTATTAAAGTCAAGGGCTTACTATAGGAACTCATTTGTGAAATCCAAAAGTATTTTATGACATAGTAATGTAGCTCATTAAAATTGAAAACATGAAGATATTTCCCAATCTGTTGACTACCACTTTGTCCTATTGACAGCGTTCTTTGCCTTACAGAAGCTTTTCAGTTTCATAAGATAACATTGATGGATAGTAGATCATAAAGATTGAGCCACTGATGTTCTGTTTAGGAATTTGTCTCTTGTACCAATGCATTCAAGGTTTTTCCCACTAACCCTACATCCAACAGATAGCTAGCATTGATTTTATATATATATATATATATATATATATATATATATATATATATATATATATATATATATATATATAT
>CACVCL010033167.1:0-10254 GCA_902729485.2 Mus minutoides | reverse complement strand
AGGGGCTGGGGAGATGATCACATGGTAAAGAATTGGCTCTGAAAGTGTAGAACTCTGAGTTACATGTGCAGAACTCATGGAAAAGTTCCAGGCATGGGGGTGCACACGTGGGGCTCAGGGTACACTCAGCCTGACTGAACCTCTGAGTTCCAGGCCAGTGAGAGACAGTATGTGGTAGTTTGAGTGAGAAATGTCTCCCGTAGTCTCACAGATTTCAACTTAGTACCTGGTGGGTGGTGCTGTTTGGGGAGGCTATGGGATCGTCAGAAGTCCAGCCATGCTGGAGCAAGTACATCACTAGAAGTGGGCTTCGCGTTCATAGTCTGGTCTCACCTCCAGTTTGCTCTCCGAGCTTTCTACATGTGTTTGGAAATACAGTCTCTCAGCACCCTGATCTGGCTGCCCTGCTACTTTAACTCTTAGGCACTTTCCCTTTGGAAAGCCAGAATAAACTCCTTTTGTGGGTATCACAACAAAGAGTAACTAATGTGTCCATTTCAAAACAAAACAACAGAAAGAAACTGTTGACAGTGCCTAAGGAATGAGACACAAAGTACTTCTCCAGGATTACACACACACACACACACACACACACAGATACACCAACACACTTAGACACACTTAGACACACACACACAGCCATAGACACACATATACCAATACACACATACTCATAGGCTGACACACACACACGAACACACATACTCATACACACACCAACACACATACACAGACACACACACACCAACACACACATACACACACAGACCAACACACACACACATACACACCCCATCACACATAGACACACACACACAGACACACATACCCATAGACACACAGGAACACACATACACACACACCAACACACACACTCATGCTCCCATGTACACACACACATACACACACACCACACCAACACACACACACACACACACCACCAAAACAAACACCAACACACACATTCAACACACATGTGCATCCAAGCACATGAACATCCACACACCCTTAGAAACAGACAAGCCAGCCCCCTCCCTGAACTACGGTATGCCCCCATTTCCCTCATTTATCCAAATCATCTCACTGCAGGAAGATCCAGCCTGGAACTCAATCTGACAGTCTGGGTCACACTGGCACATGGGAGGTAAGCGGGTCTCTATAGTGGTCCAGTTATTAATGAATCACTCCAGAGAGCAGGTAGGATGGTGACATGTCAGGAGAAATGCACAGCTCTTTGAGTCACCATCGTCACACAGTTCTGCATGGTCCCTGCTCCAGGATCTGCCCCAGTCTGGCTCTGTCTGGTTCTCATTTTTGGACTGTGTGTGTGAAGATATTTTCTCAGAATTATGATGGCAAGTAGCATTTTTTGTTGTTGTTGTTGCTGTTAAGCTTTCCTGGGTTCTTACAAATCAGTGGTATCTTCTGACCATACAACAAGAATTTTTATTACAACCAGACAGATTCAAACAATCTTTTATGTTATCTTCAGCTCACGGTAGTGAACGTAGGGGGCTTTCTTCGCCCTCAAGGTGAAGGCTGTGCTTCAGGATGTTGCAAATAGGCACGGAAGCTTCAAATGAAGGTATCTCTGTTACTTGGTACCACCCCCCCATCCCTTTCTTTCTCCATTGATAAAATGAAAAGACAAAGGAAGGCAGGAGCGAAAATGGTCAGGCTAGAGGAAAAGGACAGACATAAATAAATCATGGCATCCCATGATCATCCTATCCAATTTGGTTACTTAATGTTGAGAATTCTGATAGAGACACTGATGTGGTGTGGAGGACAATAAATCTCTATTGTCAGGTTTAGAGCATCTTGGGTAGGGAGTCTGGAAGGCACTCAGGGCCTGTCCTCAACAGTACCTATATGCATTTCTAAGGAAGGGCAGCTTCTGAGAACAGAAGCCTGTGTAAACGCGGGTTTAGCGTCTGTGTGCCGCCACCAGGGGGCGCTAGTAAATGTTGATGAACCGTCCTCGCGAACCTGCCTGCCCCAATCCTCTTCCAGTCTCTTAGCTCCTTGGCTCCTTTCCCCTCTCACCTGTAAACTAACAAATATTTACAGCCACCTCTAAAAGGAGTTTTTGTGTTTGATTCTAACTGGGGAGCTGAGCTGAGTTTTCTAGTTGAAACAGTGCTTTGAATTCAATCAGACTTTATGATAATTTTATAGCTATGAAATCTTAAGTTTAAAAAAAGACATAGTATTTTTTTTTTTTTTTGAGACTAGATCTCATGTAGTCCAGGCTAGCATCAAACTCACTGTAGCTAAGGATGACCTTTGCTCCTCTGCCTCTACCTTCCAAGTGGTGTGATTTCAGAAGTACACCATCTCACCTGCCTTATGCAGCCCGGGGTTTTGTACATGTTAGGCAACCTCTCTACCAACTGCGCTACATCCCCTGCCTGGATCTCCCATCTTTGAGTGCCTGGTGGCACCTGGACTAGTCACTGGGTCAACAGTCAGGCACTAACTTTGCATCCCAGTTGAGAACCTCTGTATTACCTGGATTTTGCTGTGCACCTGATGGTGTCTGTACGGAGAGCCAGAGATTAGAAAGCTGGGGTAGGGTGGAGTTATGGGAGCCAAGGCTGTTGGCACCCTCTAGAACCATCCTGTACTAACCAGCACTACTGGATAATTTGAAATGGAAAAAAAATCCCTTCTAGCCAGAAGAAATAAGGGAAAAGAGGCTTAAGGAACTAAACTGTGGTCACACACACTAGAAAAAATGCGCAGGCACTGTTGTCTTCAAGATTGGGTGCTTACTGTGACATATTGAAACCATGGCTTGTTTTAAATGTAATTATAAGTTTACTAATTAGTTACACATTATATGTTTTAGTTTTCTCTATTTATTTTACAAATGAACCAAGGGGAAGTGTGAAGATTACATGTGCTATCGTTATTTTAGTAAAACAGAAGAAAGTAATTATGTATCGGGCTGAAGGTCAAGCAGGCAGGTTTCCTTCCGGAAGGGGCGAAAGAAGGGGCGCAGTGGAAACCCAGAGGTCAGTTTTGCTTCTTCCATGAAACAAGGCTGAAGGCTCGCGTGTGCTCAGTGACAGAGCATCAGACAGGTGTGTGAAGGAGGAGGAGACCTTGGCTACGATATCGAGTACTGAAGGGTAAGTGCATGGACATAAAGAAAAGGCCAACGTTATCTTTAGAATTATACATGGCAAAAAAAAAAATGCCAGTCCAGCTTCTACAACGGTATGCCTACAGCTCTTTTCAACAGGAAACCCGGACACACAAGATAAGTGCTACAGATATGGAGACAGGGTTACCAGGCAGTCTAGCAGCTCAGTAAGCTCCGGGTTCAGGTGAGAGAGGATGAGGAAGGCACCCGATGCTGACTTCTGCTCTCCACATGCACATGCCTTCGTGGGTGAGTTCATCGGATCACCCATCCCCCAAGTCTACCAGGACCACAAACACCAGCCAGATATTGGCCGGGTAGCTCATCAGCTGAGTGTCTGAGGCAAGGAGGGCTAGTCTAGCCGAGTCTCTGAAGATGTTTGCTTGTTGAATCAGAAAATGGGTCTCTCACAAAAATTCAGACTTTCTCCAGAAAGAAAATTAAACAAAACAAAACAACAACGAAACCCAAACCATTTCCTATCCCAGGACTGTTCCTCTCCTCTAATCAGCACTGGGTCCTCTCTGTTCTGTTCTCTTTCTTTCCAGGGTCCCTGGACTCTACCAAGACTTGGTGCTCCCCGACGTGGGCTACCAAAGCGTCTCTCAGTAGAGAGCTCTTCCTGGTTCTTTTTCTGAGAAATGAGAAAATGAGTACCATTCCGGCTCCTCAGATGTACTGTTAAATACTCACTCCTCCACGGAATCAAAAAGCATGAAAGCCTTTCCCCTGTGGAGCACCGATAAGAAGGTAGAACTTATCGCCCACAGGACATTTTTCAATGACTTTTTTTTTTTTTTTTGATAAAGTACTATGGGGTTTGCTCACAATTTGATTCTCACTTTGAGTATGCAAAATAAAAATCTCCACAAGATGGCCACTTAAATTTATTTAAATTTTTTTTTGTATTTTGTAAATGCACAACATAGAAGCTTCCTTAAGTTTCTATTACGTATTTATTCCGGAAAAGAAATACAGGGGGTAGAGCCTATTTACTCTGCTGAAGGCATTGTTTTTAATTACACACATGGGAATCCATAGCAGTAACAGACCATTTGCATAGACAAGCGGAAGTAGCAAACCAAACACTAACATTTGTCAGTGAGCCGTCACCTGGTCTGAATGGGAACCGTCACCCCCAGGGTTATGGGCTTGAACACTGTTGGAAAACTTGTGGAACCTTTAAGAAGTGGAGCCTTGCTGGAGGAAGTGGACCACATGGGGCGGGGCTTGAGGCTGGCAGCCCTAGGGCACTTCGCTTTGTTCTGCTTTGCTTCCTGTTTGCTGAGGTGATGTGAGCATACGTCACGGTCCTGCCGTTGTGCCTTTCCTGCCATCGAGGACTGTGTCCCTTCTTAAACAGTAAACCCTCCTTTAAGTTGCTTGCCAGGTAATCTGTCATAACAATGAGACAATAACTAACGCAGTCTTCTTAGTGGCTAACGGCTAGCCTGTCTCAGAAGAAAGAATGCCTTCTACTGGCTACTTCCCTGGTGGCGCATGCCTTTAATCCCAGCACTCGGGAGGCAGAGGCAGGCGGACTTCTGAGTTCGAGGCCAGCCTGGTCTACAAAGTGAGTTCCAGGACAGCCAGGGCTATACAGAGAAACCCTGTCTCGAAAAAACAAACAAAAAACAAAAAACAGCAACAACAACAACAAAAAAAACAACAACAAAAAAGAATTGTTCCTGTTGCTGTGCTAAAATACCATGACCAGAAGCAGCTTGGGGAACAAAGGGACTCTTTCAGCCTACGTGCCCTGACTCACATCTATCGTCATCCCAGAAAGTCAAGGACATGCTTACCAATGAGATGTAACAAGTAATTTGCCGTTTCTTTTTTCTTAAAAAAATATTTTTTTTAAATTTAAAACATTGATATTTTTAAATTCCTGGGGCTGGAGAGATGGCTCAGCAGTGAAGAGCATTAATTCTTCTACCAAAGGATCCACCACCCCCTGTTCCCAGTATCCACACAACCCTCTGTAACTCCAGTCCCAGAGGATCTTCTGCCCTCTTCTGGAGTCACTGGTTACTGCACAGACATACATGCAGGCAAAACACACAAATAATAATAAAAACAAAAATATTAAAATTTAGAACCTGGTTTTGTATTTGACATGAAATGTGGATTTTTTTCTCTCTTCAGGTGAGTCTTCCCTGTTTATAATTATTGGTATTGCTGGTATGCATGCTCTCCGAATTATGGTGTTTGTAATGATTTATGCAATATTAACATATTTTTATTTTCTTTATGTATTCTCTGCTTTTACATTTTTATTTCAGCATTTGTAGGGATGTCTACTTTTGTCTTAGTGCTTATGGTTTTAATTATATCTTTTAAAAAAATTATTTATTTTTAAATTATATTTAAGTACACTGTCGCTGTCTTCAGACACACCAGAAGAGGTCATCAGATCCCATTACAGATGGTTGTGAGCCACCATGTAGTTGCTGGGATTTGAACTCAGGACTTCTGGAAGAACAGTTAGTGCTTTTAACTGCTGAGCCATCTCTCTAACCCCTAATTATATCTTTTAAAAGTACCTTTATTTTGCTATATTTTTGTGTAATTTGTTACCATTATTAGTGTTAGATAAAGTCCTTTAAACCCCTAGCCCACCCATTACCTATATATAGGGCAGTGGTTAAACTGGGGTGGATTTGCTCTCTAGGACAGTGGGAATTATCTTATTAGTGAAGCTGGGGACACCGCTGGCATCTGGTGGGCAGAGACCAGAGGTGTTTCTCAACCCCCTTCTGAGCTGAGATAGTGTCCACTCAGAGTTATCTGACCCGGACTTGGAGGTGCTGAAGTCAAAAGACTGTGGCGCTGACCATATAGCTCAGTGGTCTGATGTTTGTCTGGTACATGAGGTCCTGAGAGGGAAAGTGGAGGTATAGAGAAAGGGAAGGGGAGGGGAAGAGAGGGAGGGAAGTTCTTCTTCCCTCCCCTTTCTCTCATTTTTATGTCGTATTTATCTCACCACGACATATAATACAGATGTTGTTCTTCTGTCTCCATATTGGCCATTGTTTTCTCAGCAAAGCCCTTTTCTAGAACTCTACTTCCTAACGTGGCAGTCTCTAGCTCACTGTGGGGTGGGGGTGTAAATTGTGACTCAACTGGGTTGAAAGAGGGAACTGTAAAACACACACGAGATTTCTCCAGCATATTACAATATGTTCCCTGTATTACCAACTTTAGTAGAACTAGCTAACAAAGCCTTTAAACCATACTTATTAATTGCTGACAACAGTTTTAGATGTTTCCAATATTTCCCTTGTAAAACTAAGTCTTTACATGTAACAAATTGGCATCTATTCAGTTATTTGCAGAACAGAGGGAGATAGGTGCACAGGTGCTGTGGCACATGTGTAGAGACACAAAGACGACTTGTAGAAGTCGGTTCTCTAGCTCCACCATGTGTGTGCTGGGGATTGAACTCAGATCATCAGGCTTGGCCACAGGCATCTTTATACACTGCGCTCTCTCTCTAGCCCAGGAGGACCTCCCTGCCCCCCCCAGTTTAGAGTCTTTAGAAGCGAGTCACCAAGTTAAAGATCGTTCACATTTTTGAGTTTCATGATTCTCAAAGTAGAATGGCTTTTGTGATAACGTGTGTCAACCTGTTCTTCCTAACGCTGGGGTCTTGGACACCTGATAGCAGCACGGCTTTTCTATGTGTCACAGCCATTTCTCCGGGGCGCCATTGAACTATAGTCTTTTGACTGTGTGTCATTCACAGTCTGATGCCTAATGAAAGATATTTAAATATCTAAGGTATGTGGTTATTCTTGGATAGCAAGCTTCAGAGAGTGTAATGACCCAGGGTAAGGGTATCAGCCAGTTGGGCTTAGGGTGCTGGGAGCTCAGCTTTTAGCAAGGGATTATGGTCCAGTGGTTTCTACTCTGAAGAGAGCCTCTGCCCCAGGGGTTATATTACTGACTGGTGACCTTAGTTTTGTGATTGACAGCTGCTGACTGCAGCTGGGAGTCATAGAATGTGATGCTTGTCTTACTGTCAACTCTGCCCATTTTCAAATCACTGTGGAAAGCACTCCTTTGAGTTGTCTCTGAGGATGTTTCCAGAAGACTTTACCTGAGGAGGGGAGTCCCGCTCATGAGTGTTGACAGAGCTATGCTATAAACTGCGGTCCTGGACTCAATACAAAGGAGAGACAGAGCTGAGAGCAGCCCTGGCCTCTGTGTGCTTCCTCACGGCAGACACAACATGACCAGTTAGTTACCTCACTTCTCTGCCGTGGCAGAGGGGTCTCAAGCCAGAGCCAAAGCAAGTTGTTACCAAGTCGTTCCTTGGCAAATATTTGTTCCCAGCAACAGGGAAAGTAGTGGAAGCACAGATCAAACATGTGTGAGCAGACAGGCTCTGTGAGTCCCTCAGACCTCGCTGTATAGTAAGATGGTTAGCACCTTCCAAGAGGGATTTTATTTTGGTAGCGTATCAGAGAGTCATAATTTTATTCCTTATCCTGCTGAGTTTGTTTCATCTTAAACAAGGCCAACCACAGACATCTCAGCTTCCAGGCACAAAGTTTGCAAGTCTTAGGTTAAGTGAGTTGTTATGTCTATGATAGTATTTCCCATGGTTCCCTTAAAACCTTGAAAAGTTACTAAACTTCTTCCGACACTTGACTTTTACTGTATAGTTCAGGTGAACTACATACAATCTGCATTATTTTCTAGGTCTAGATTTTCAGGCCTGCCTAGGACTTCCTAGCAAGCATGCATTAGCATTTTATATTCAAATGCTTTTTCTAGTCATTCTCTTAATGAGGAATAGCCAGAGGAACCAGTTTTGAAACCCTTCATTTCCTATTACTACCTGTTAAACCAAAGTGAGATGTGATTTAGAAGAACTTCACATAACGGGAATAAAGCCCACGTGACTGAGAACTTAGCGCCCCACGAGACCTGCTTTACAAGTGGCAGGCTCTTCAGAGCTCAGAATTTCTCATGCTGGAGTTTATCGAAAGGGTTATATGAAAGGTCTTCTGAAACACTCCTGCAGCAAATTATTTTGGCTGAATTATAAGTCCTCAAAAGTGGGGCTTCATTGTGACGGAGACATAGCCAGCGTGAACCCTCGCGGCGGTTGTCATTGGCACCCCGTAATGAGCGTTGAGTGTCTTGCTGTGTTAGGATATGAAACACATCTTTTCATTACCTCCTGAAGCACTCCTGGCTTTTAGATGCTGTGGTCAAGTACTCTGTGAGTTTCTCTGGTCCTTTTCATCTGATTGTTTGACGTATCTTATACTCGAGAAGCACCACCATCTCAGGTGACCCCGTCATGTTTAAATTATTAGCCCTGGATCATTCTGCTAGAAATAGTCTACATATTTGTCTGTGGAAGCAAATAATAGCTTCAACTTTAAGTGTCAACAACTCCATAGAACATTCTAGCCAACTTGGATGAATCCTGCCCTGTTAATGGAGCTGTCTGGAATCTGGTTGGCTGATAAGATTAGGAAATACAATGAAGGTTAACTCCCCAATTCTTTTTGTAGGAGGGGGTGGGCTGAGAATATGCTGTGGGAAGACTGTGGGCAGAAGTCTGGGACAGAATTCTTGAGATCGGTGGGGATAGAGCTGCCCTGTGTGCTTCCTGTACCTAATAGAGGATAGTGCCAACACGTTAGGAGGGGGAGACCATGAAACAATGTGTATATTTTAAAGCGTTTTAAAAACACTTTAAGACAGTTAATGTGTTCCTGGTATTACCAATGTTTGTCTTCCTAGAACAAAGCCTGAGAGACTCTGTGCCTGTTGATGAAGTTCCTTCAAGAGGAGAAACCTGGCAGACCATTGTTCTCTTCCTGCAATGGTCAGCACTTACCTCTTACAGGATAGTTTTTGGCTTTTGTTCAAAAGCAACACACGGTCTTTCTCAGCTTTGCCTGAAGACTGGGTGGTTTCCATAGCAGAAGTCAGTTTTTTCAGAGCATGTCAAGGTCGGATGCTATCCTGCCAGAATGGTGCCCCACCCTGTGCCTTCATTCTAACTTCTTTACTTCCTAACTCCAGATGGAACCATGCTGGCTGGGGTAAGACTCCCACATATGACTCTGGGGGAGGCAACAAATAACACACAGAATTATGGGAAATATTTAATATAAACGTGCATATAAATAAATACATCAACAGGGGCAGTGGGTTCCCTTCTCTCCCCGTCCATAGAGAACTACTGTTTCTGTCTCTGCCCACTGAGAACTACTGTTTCAGCCTCTTCTTTGCTCAGGAAACTTCTGTGGGGCGGAAGACATGTACACATATGTACAGCTCATATGTCACATGTAGACTCTTATTGTAATGAGATTATCCTCTGTGGTGTCAGCATTGTTGTCTCTCTCTCTCTCTCTCTCTCTCTCTCTCTCTCTCTCTCTCTCTCTCCCTTTAAAACTAACGTCAAGGTCAGTAAGTACAGTTAGTACTTCTTTTTACACACTGTTCTTTTGAGCATTTCATGCTCGCGTACTGTATTTACACAGCTTCCGTTCCATATGCGGTCCCCTCTGACTTTTCTCACATTTCATCATCTCCCTCTCAACTTCATGACCTCTTCTTCCTTAACTATTATTATAACATGTACACATGTATTCATACACATACATAAGTATATAAATACAACTTGCTGAATGCTACTCATGTGCATATCTGTTTAAATCATGTGCATATGTGTTTAAAGCTGATGGCTTGGGATTGGAGAACCTATAGGGGCCTTGTTCCTGGAGAAGTCTGACTCTCTCTCTCTTAGCAGCATCTAATTGCCTCTTCCTCTCCTCTACCTCCTCTTCCTCTACCTCCTCCTCTTCTATATGTATCTGTGTGGATATATATATATATATATATATATATATATATATATATATACACACACACATAGTTGCGGTGGCCAGGGAGCCAAACAAGTGTGCTAGACCCCTGGTTGGAAGAACTGATTCCCATTAGCCACCTGGTGTAGGTGCTGGTAAAAGCCCTCCAGTCCTCTGCCAATAGAAACTCTTACCATAGTCATCCCTTAGTCCCTTCTCCTGGCCCCGCAACCCCTCCCCCACCGGTTTCATTCTTAAAAGGTACTTAGA
>CACVCL010033166.1:0-10258 GCA_902729485.2 Mus minutoides | reverse complement strand
TTCTCAACATGCTTCACGGAGCTCCAGCAGAACTTCCTGAAGCAGCATCCACCTAAGCTGAAGAGTCTCCTCTGCCTGGTCAAGCACTGGTACCAATTGGTAAGGCATCTGGCCCAGCCACTGTGGGCTTCATCTGTACAGAGTGTAGATACAGGCCACAGGTAATGTATACTCTAGTTTGCTTCCTTTTGAGGTCATATCTTTATCACATGACCAAAACTCTCCTGGGAAGGAAGGATGCACTTATGTTTACACATGTAAGGCACGCTGCATCATTGAGGGAAGTCAGAGGAATAACTGAAGCAGAGGCCATGGAGAGATTCTGCTCACTGTTTGCTGACCATGACTCACTCAGTGGGCATTTCTACACAGCCCAAGGCCACATTCCATTCATGGCCCCAACCACGGTGGTCTGGTCCCATCCACATCAATAAATTATTAGTAATGTGCCCATAAACTACCAAAAGCCAGTCAGATGGAGGTATTTTACTAATCAAGATTGACTCCTACTGGATGAGGCTGGCTGGTGTTTAGTTGACAAAAATTAAGCAGCAGAATTGACCCCTTTTCAACATGGCACACAAACAAACCACAACTGAACCATGAACTTTCCCTTCTTGCTTGTCCCTAAGATCTCATGTTGGTATCACATCATAAAACCCAATGGAGTTTTAAAGTCCCCAAATTAAAAACCAAACCTAAAGAAAATACGACACTTACAAAACATTAGTCTCTCAATGGTGGGTTCATATACTATTAAAAACACAAGTTAAATACTTTCTTACTGCAAGAGGAAAGAACCAGGTAACTGTCACAATCTAATTAAAATACAACCAAAGCCCAACAAAGCAAAAGGCTCAGTATCTGATATCTGGGACTCACAGTTCTCTGAGTTTCTCGGGCTCTGTCATCCACAGCACACATAGCAGGTCTCAGGCTCAGGCCAGCTCTGTTCTCACATTGCTCTGTTCCTGGCAGTCGTCTCCTGCTCAGGGCGAGTCCAGTATCTCGGGGTCTCCACTGCCATTGAGGCTACATTTTCACCAATGGCTTCTCCTGGCCTCAGTTCCAGGCCTCAGCTGCTTCCCATGACCCCTCCAAACCTGCAGCTCTCATGGGACCAAAACCTTCCTCCCTGGGAGACCTCTCTATAGTTCCAGGTGTATCTGCCAACTGGAGATGCAGCCCTGGGATCCCTGGACCTCAGCTGCTGTTTGCTGACCAGAAGAAAACTGTTTCCAAAGACTTGACCCCCATGGTGCAGGTTTCTTCTTAATTAGAGTTGGTTTTTAGCCCCAGCTGATGAGAAATTCTGATTCTTAATCCAAACATAGCACACAAACAGCCCAGGTGGGGTCTATGCTTTTCTCTGAAACGTCACTCCAGCCTCTGTCACCTGCCTGCTTCTCAGCACTCCTGTCTTCCAAGTTCCCACAAACAGAGCCCACTCTCAGCTCTCAACAGCTTTTCAACCCAAAGATGCAAAATCCTCTCTCAGTCCTCACAGGGACCAGCATGGTGGAGGCATTTCCTCACTTGTGGGTCTATCTTCTCCAGATGACTCTCTGTGACAGATTGACAAAAAGAATAAAATTTGGCAAAAAGCAGTGAGAAAAAGCAATGTAAAAGAAAAAGTGGGTGGAAGAGAATCAGTGGAGAGGGGATAAGAGCCAAGTAGGGGTGAGTAGAGATGGGGGAGGTGATGCTGTAGGAGAAAGGAGTGGAGAAGTCGATCTGAGAGTAGGGAGGCCTGTTCTAGGTGATTTCTTGTAGTCCACTTTCCAGTCCACTAACGCTCTCTTCAGCTGTGTCTAAATCGCTGTTCCATGGCTGCTGCTTCATTTGAGTCTTTGGATTTTTCTTCCACCTTTGGCAAACACTTCATGGCATCTTTTAGACTTTGATTTTCCTGACTTGTCAAGCCATGTCTTTAAATGTGTGATTTCTTGTTATATCCTGAATGTATTTGTGTGTGTGTGTGAGTGTATGTGTGTGTTTATACCTATTCACGAGAGCACAAGTTGTGTGTGTGTTCATTTGTGTTCATTAGAAGTTGAGGACAGAGTGTGAGGGCAGGTCCTCAGTCACTCCCCACCTCGTGTAATCAGTCAGAGTCTCATATATGACACTCGGTGTGCTGGATCAGCAGTTCTGGACAGTCCCACAGCCCGGGGGAGCCCCATCTCTATCCCCTGGAACTGGGATTAGGAGTCAGCTTTCTCAAGAGCCTGACACTCATGCAGATGCTGGGGATCTGACCTCCAGTTCTCACCATTGCACAGGGAGGGAGGTGCTTTACCCCTGAGCCAGCTCCCTGGCCCCTTCCCAGTTATTTCAAAGCCCAGCATCAATCTTCAGTAGTGAGCACTCCTTATGTCCCACCCCGACCCTCACTCCTAGCTGTCACTCATGGTGTCCTGATTCCTCCTGTGCCTGCTAGTGAATGCTGTCTTTGTGGAGCACTCTGGATCACTCTCAACCACTCAGCTCTTGACTATAGCACAGGAGGGGCCAGAGTCTGAAACTAAGTGACTGGGTGTGGCTGTGTGACAATAAACCTGCAATTCCATCCTCAGGTGGCAGCTGAATCGAGCCTATGAGAGTATCCCCTACCCCAGAGCTGAGAACCACATTTTCTCATTGTTTTTCTCTTCTCAGTGTAAGGAGAAGCTGCGGAAGCCACTTCCCCCACAGTATGCCCTGGAGCTGCTCACAGTCTTTGCCTGGGAACAAGGGAATGGATGTTATGAGTTCAACACAGCCCAAGGCTTCCGGACAGTCTTAGAACTGATCACCAAGTACCAGCAGCTTCGAATCTACTGGACAATGTATTATGACTTTCGATACAGTGAGGTCTCCAAATACCTGCACAGACAACTCAGAAAAGCCAGGTAGTGTCCACACACGGCTGTGCTCCCCCCATTGGTACCAGGCTGCACTTGTGTGGGAAGGGGAAGGTAGGAGCTCTGTCTAGGAAGCATCTCCTTCACTGGGCACTGCCCTTCTGTCACCTGATTGACATGAGGTTCTACAGTCCTGGGAGGCAGGGGTGGGCTCTCCTGTCTGCAGATGAGGAGACCAAGGCTCTCACATTGTCCAGATGAAGCAGCAAAGGAAGGGGAGTACATGGAGTGGGATCTGAATTATTCCAGCATTAATTGACATTACCATAAGTGTTGGCAAGTTGTAAATAATAGAGTGCTATGTCACCCTAGGAAGTGACATGTCCTGATCCTGTGTTTGATCAGTTTTCCCATGAGACTGCCTGGTCTAACTCTCCCCATCTCACAGATCAGAGACCCTGAGGGACCTGCCCCAGGCACACAGCTACTAAAGGGTAGGAAATTTGAACCCAGGACCTCCAGGTCATGTCTAAGGATCCTACCAGGCTTGTGTATACTGTAGGGCATGGACAAAGGAGAGACTTTAGAAAGGGATGCTCTGCTGGGGGGGGGGGGCTCTCCTGCCCCTGTCAGTGTTTCCTGGGGCACTGGAGAGCTGAACAGTTCCTATCTGCTCTGCAGGCCAGTGATCCTGGACCCAGCTGACCCAACAGGAAATGTGGCTGGTGGGAACCCAGAGGGCTGGAGGCGGTTGGCTGAAGAGGCTGATGTGTGGCTGTGGTACCCATGTTGTATGCAAAATAATGGTATCCAAGTGAGCTCCTGGGATGTGCCGGTGAGACCCTGTCATCATCCTGTCCCCTTGCACACAGCTTCGGTCATTCCATCTATTTGGAGAAAATTCTCACTGAGATGTGGTCTTTTGCTAAAGGACTTCACTGTCCTGTGGAGGCCAGCTGCTTGCCTTCTTTTACAGCCATTTCAAAACCATTCAGAGCTATCATGGGTTGACAAAGATGGCTCAGTGGGTAAAGGCACTGCCAACACTGAAGACCTGGGTTTGGTCCCTAGGACCCATAGGTAGAAGGAGAAAACCAAATCCCCCATGTTGTCTTGTGACCTTCATCCGTGTGCTGTTACACACCTGGACATGCCCAGAACTTTACACATTGCCATATAAAATACTGACACATACACACATACATATATACATACACACACACACACACACACACATGCACCCATACACTGACCCTCATGGAGTGAATGTAAAGGAGATTCAGAACTGAGGCCACTGGCTCAGAGATACTCAGCTAGTGATTGGTAGGGCTGGACTCCTTTGGAATCTGAAGCCACTGTCAGGTGCATGAAGCAGCCTGTCTTCCCTGTCTCATTGATATGTGGCCAATAGGACTCAGTGGGGTTGTGNTGTGACTTTGAAACGGGGTCATTGGTAGCAATGATCAGCTTTGAAACACTTAGTTAAATCACAATGATTGTGGCTTCCTTTCTGAGACATGAATTCATGATGTGACACATGCTGGCCTGGAACTCACAGGAATCTTTCTGCCTCAGTCTCTCACTCAGTTCCAAAATCATACACATACTCACACATACACACACACAGACACACATACCTCCACACAGACACACACAGACACACACACACACACATACCTCCAGACAGACACACAGACACACACACACACACACACACACACACACACACACACATACCTCCACACAGAGACCTAATGGTTCCATCCATCAGTGTTGTGAACCATCTGGTCATTCTCAGACTCAAAGGACTCACATGTGCACTCACCTCATGCACACCTGCTCACTAAGAGTTCAAGGTATTGTGCAGGACCATCAGCTCGCAAAGCCTTCTCCTGTCACTAATACCCACACTCTGAATAACTCTGTGTGTGTGCATGTGTGTGGGAGTGTGCATGTGTGTGGGAGTGTGCATGTGTGTGTGTCCTCCCAGCCCATGTTCACTCAGTTTTTACTCAAATGTCCCTCACAAAGAGGAATGCCAGAATCCTAGGTGTAAGAAGTGCGTGTCCCTCCACTACAGAACATGTCACTCTGTGCTGTATGCTTTGTCTGAGCCCTCGGGGACCCAGTGGTGCTGGTCTATGATTCCAGTATTGCTCTTTCTTAAACAACCCCAGACACACAGAGTCCATTTTAATAAACAATGGCCAGGGCATCCCAACATCTCTTGCCAAGCAGAGGGGAATCAGTATGTCAGCTTTCATGGACCCCATGTGACAGCAAGCCCACATGTGATGTGTAAAGGCCACACCCCATTTCCCCATGATGGACAGAATGACCCCTCATGTGGACCTTTGAGAGCCTCCCCAGTGATAAACAGCATGGAGTTAAACAGCAGGGTACAGGGATGAACAATGGGCAGCTTAAGGGAGGAGCAGCCTCATGGTGGCTGGATCGTTTCCATGACAACAGGAATGCAGGGTCTCTCAGAGGGAGAAAGATGTCCATAGTTGACACTTCCATATCAGAGCATCTGACTGCCATGTTGTGCAGCATCATGCTTGCCCAGACTGGATCTGCACAAGGTCCCTTTACCCTAAGCATGGTGCTCCTCCCTGCTCTTCCCAAGGCATGTCCTATGGTGCTGACTTACCATCCACCCTGGGCAGGGAAGTGGCAGGGCTTGACAACACACACTTTGGGTTCCCAAGCCCTGTCTTCAACTTTGACCTTCTGCCGAGGTCAGACACTCCCTTCTCTCCAGTGCCCACCCTCTCAGTAAGTAGCACATGCCCACTGAGGGGAAGCACTACCCTGTCCACCATGGTACCACAGGGTTCTGTTCTCCAGGAAGCCTCTTCATCTACACTCGGGGGTTCCAACACTGAAACTGGATTCGGGTCAGTAATTGGGGGAGGGATCCTTTCTGATAACTGCTGCCCTCATCCCAAATCAGCCCTCAGGGTTCCTTCAAATGATCCACGATGGTGCATCTTCATGGCCAACTTCACTAGCCTCAGATGTACATGGAAACACACCTTGGGTGTGTGTGTGAGCACACTCCCACAAATGTCTGCAGACTGATTCCCGATGCTCTGTGGCCATCTGTCAGCTCACCTCCTCATCTGGGCTGATTTGTCTGCATTCACGTGAGTTATATGACATTTGGGAAGATCAAATCTCAGGATGGTCAACTGACTTTTGAGCAGGTTACAAGCACACATAGTGGGGGAAAGAAGGGCTCTTCTGCTCGACTCAGGAAGCTGGTGACTCTCTGGCAGAACTGAAAGCCCACCCTCACCTCACACTACACACACACACACACACACACACACACACACATCCTCTAAATGCAAGCAGAAGGGTCCTGAGAGAAGAGAATTGCTTAGCCATGATGATCTTGATGGTTTACTTGGCTCTGACATCAAAGCCCCAGGCAACTCAGGATGATGTCTTTATGTCAGGCCTCATGCATGCTGGGTAAGTACTCTGTCACTGAGCCACACACACACCCTCTTCCTCTGTCAAATACTAGGCAAGCCCTTCCCTGCTAACCCATACCCATGGCTGCCATTTTTGATCTTAAAGGTACTCATCTTTCTATTCCACCATGGACAAATGGGATGCAGGCATGACAGATCATGCATGGAATTACATTAGTGTGGGGAAGATGATGGAAGTTATGATGGGTCCACAGTTTGGCATGGGACAATAGGCTGTTGTTTATTAGAACCCTGTGTATCTGGGAGTGTTTCAAATGGCAAGACTGGAATCATAGATGAGCACCACTGAGTCCCCACACAGCCCAGATAAAGTACAGGGAGAGTGTGGTTTGTCCTGTGCTGCAGGGGACACGCATGCTCTCACACATGGGGACACTGGAGCTCCTGGTCCTCAGGGATGCTGGAATGAGAACTGAGTGAATGGGGACAGGGATATCCACCCCTCCCTCTTCACAGGGATTAAGAGTGGACATTGGGGACAGGAGTAGGGTTTGGGGTCAGGGAGTAGGAGTTGGGAGTTGGTAGCCCTCAGCAATTTAATGCATTCTTAGTGAGGAGGGGCCCCAGGGCAGACAGCAGGAGAGGATATTTTATAGTTAATGTATTTCTGTATTTATAAGACTGTTGGAGCTGGGTGTGGTGGTGCATGCCTTTAATCCCAGCACTTGGGAGGCATAGGCAGGCAGATTTCTGAGTTCAAGGCCAGCCTGGTCTACAAAGTGAGTTCCAGGACAGCCAGAGCTATACAGAGAAACCCTGTCTTGAAAAACAAAGAAAAAAAAACTGTTGGTTCACCACACTGAGCCATGGAACCATTTAGCCTGTATGTGAAGGGTGGTATGTGTGTGTGTGTGTGTGAAATGTGTAAAACTCCAGAACTTAGACTTGAAGCAAGTGGTACTAGGATGGGACATATAAGATCCAGTTGGAAGGAAGGGAAAAAGAGAGAGGAAAGGAGGGAGGGAGAATAAATTAATTTTAGTTTCATTCGATGCATTTTGCTTTAATTCAGTGCTTCAAATCTCATCCTCACAAACACACATCAAAATTTAAAAGTGCATGCAATTTTATTTTCCCGCACTGCCACAAACACATCCTGCATGTTGCAGAAACAGTGCATCCTGATGATCCCAGGCCAGATTCCCATGGCTCCAGGGACACATGCACTGCTGAAGAGTTTCTGTGTGGTTGAGGACTCCTCCCCCATAGTACACACCCCCTTCATGGCGTGCTGTGGTTTATTGATGATGATCAGACACTATTGGACAGAACCTCCAAACAGATGGACAGATGGAAGTCAAGCTTGCGTTCTCTGTCCATCACAGTCTAACTCCCAGAGAAAACTGTTGCAGGCTAAGGCAGAGGAAGCAGCCTGTGAGGAAGGCTGTCCGTGGGCAGGCAGGGATCAGAAGCCTGGAGTCTGATCAGGTTGGATGCCCCTCACTGGAGCCATGAGCACCATCCTTTCCTCTCTAGGTCAAGGTCTTACAGCAGAGGCGTGCATGAACCTCATTCTGGAGTCTCCTGGGCAGATGCTGGGGTGCTCACAGAAAAACAAATCCTTTTCTCTCTGGCTGCAACCGAAAAATATACAATCATTACAGGAGCCTGCAATGCTTCCAGGAGGAGGAGATGTAAATCAGGCCTGAGGGTGGGTACCACGACATCACACATGGATCTCCTGAGAAATGGAGCCAGCACTCACAGGGGTTGGCAAGGTGGCCACCAGGACACCTTTATGTCTTTGCTCATTGAGAGTACATAAGACACAACAGGCAGGCCCGTCTTCATTAATAGGTCTGTCAAATGGGAGATATGGCCTTGCCACTTCTCTTCTGCAGGACAGCTCTACAGGCCACTGTTCCCACAGCGGCCTCCCTCCATGTCCCCTCTCACTTCCTTCCTGACCTTCTGTGGTTTCTTTTTCACATCACTGCAGCCATGTTCAACCTCACCCTGAGGTCACAGGAGACATCATCAGTTCCCTAGCATCAGACAGATGCTGACCCAGGAGGGGAAAGGTCCAAGTTAAGGTCCTTCTGTGCCTCTGACACAGCCCCAGTCAGTCCCATTCGCCACATGACAGTGAGAGAGGGAAGACAGGCTGCTTCATGGACCCTACAGGGACTTCAGAGTCCATGGAATCCCAGCCCTAACACTCTCTAGTGGAGTGTCCCTCAGCCAGTAGCTTCAGCTCTAAGAGTCTATGTATCTGTTGCTTCATATGGTTGCACATGTGCATGTGTGTGCATGTCCATGGGTGTAACAGGACAGACATGAAGGTCACAGGACAACTCAGGGAATTCTTTTTTCTCCTTCTACCATATGGGTTCTAGGGACCAAACCCAGGTCTTCAGTCCATGGTAGCTTTGAATGGCGCTGAACTGGTTGTAAAAAGCAAGCAGCTGGCCTCCACAAAAGTGTGAAGACCCTTAGCAAAAGATGACATCTTGGTGAGAATATTCTCCAAATAGAAGGAGTGACCAAAGCTGTGTGCAAGGGGTCAGGATGATGACAGGGTCTCACCGGCACATCCCAGGAGCTCACTTGGGAACCATCCCTGTTCTTAAAGCATGGGTAATCCAGCCAGACTTTTGCCTCTTCTACCAGTAGGCACCAGCTCTGTAAGTCTGAACCAGCCACGTTCCATGTTGGGTCTGCCGGGTCCAAGATCAGAGGACTGCAAAGCAACATTCAGGGAGGAAATTTAGCAGCTAACCAGTACCTCAGATACCATTTCACAGAGGCAGGAAAGGAGTCTAGCAATGCATCCCTATCCAAAGTTTGGCCAGAGTCCCTGCCCCACAGCATACAGCAAGACTGGAGGGATACTTGGGCATGACCCAGAAGGCCTGGGTTTGAAACCTCTACCCTTTAGTAGCTGTGTGTCCTGGGACAGGTCCCTCAGGGTCTCTGATCTGTGAGATAGGGAGAGTTGGACTAGCCACTCTCATGGAAAACTGATCAAACACAGGATCAGGACATGCCACTTCCTAGGGTGACATAGCACTCTATTATTTACAGGTAATTGGTCCACCCCGGGTCTTGGGTGCCTCACAGCCCCTATGATGCTGTCACTGTTGGAAAATATCAGTCCCCACTCCATGTCCTCCCATCCTTTCCTTTTTTGGGGTCTAGACAATGTCAGAGCCTTGGTCTTCTCATCACAGACAAGATAACCACCCTCCCTCTCACTCTGGCAGGGCATTAGGAACTCATGTCAGTCAGGTGACAGTGCCCACTGCAGGACATGCTGCGCTGACACAGAGCTCCTACCTCTCCCTTTTCACAGGATTGAAGCCTGACTCCCTGGAGGATCAGAATCATGTGGGGACAAGGTACCTGACTCTTTTGACCTGTGTGTACAGGTAGGCATTGACTTTTTCATGTAGAACATCATAATACAATGTCCAGTAGACTCGAAGACATAGGTACTTAGTGATCAGTTCTAAGACACTCCGGAAACCCCGAGCTGTCTGTGTTTCATGTTTGTCTGGAAGCTCATGTTCCCAGGCGTAGACTGTGAGCAGCTCCAGGGCGTACAATGGGGGCAGTGGCTTCCCCAGCTTCTCCATACACTGAAAAGAGAAAGTCAATGAGAAACACGGGGCTATCAGCTCTGGAGTTGGGGAGACTTCTCACAGACTCAATTCAGCTGCCTCCTGATGATGTCATTACACACCCAGTTATTTAGATTCAGTCTCTGGGCCCACGTGTGCTGTAGGCAAGAGCTAAGTGAGACTGAGCCTGTGTGCTCCACAAAGACAGCATTCACTAGCAGACACAGGAGGAATCAGGACACCATGAGTGACAGCAAGAGTGAGGGTAGGGGCGGGACATAAGGAGTACACACTATGGAAGTTTTCTCATGGTCTCTGAATTCACTGGGAAGGGGCCTGGGTTGGTGGCTCA
>CACVCL010033165.1:0-10262 GCA_902729485.2 Mus minutoides | reverse complement strand
GGTTGGTCTCTCCAGTCCAAGGATTCATTTCTTATTATTCTTCATAAGTATGCTGTAGCTGACTTCAGACGCACCAGAGGAGGGCGTCAGATCTTGTTACGGGTGGTTGTAAGCCACCATGTGGTTGCTGGGATTTGAACTCATCACCTTCGGAAGAGCAGTCGGGTGCTCTAACCGGCTGAGCCATCTCACCAGCCCATGATGGCCTCTTCTGGTGTGTCTGAAGACAGTTACAGTGTACTCATATAAATAAAATAAATCTTAAAAAAAAAAACCATATACGGCCGGGCATGGTGGCACACGCCTTTAATCCCAGCACTCGGGAGGCAGAGGCAGGTGGATTTCTGAGTTCGAGGCCAGCCTGGTCTACAGAGTGAGTTCCAGGACAGCTGGGGCTATACAGAGAAACCCTGTCTCGAAAAACCAAACCAAAAAACAAAAAACATATACGTAAAAATAAATAAATAAATCTTTAAAAAAAAAAAAAAAAAAGGGAATGGAGAATCAGAAAGATCTAGATTCCTAGCTGGCATGGATGCATATACCTGTGGTCCCAGTGGTCTGGAAGCTAAGGAAGTTAAGGAAGTTTTGGTTTGCCTGCATAGACATGCACCACTTTCATGCAGTACCTGTAGAGGCCAGGAGAGGGCGCGAGACCCTGCAGATTACAGGTGGTGATGAACTTACATGCTGGTAACCTAAACTCTAATTCCCTGCAGTAGCAACAAGCACTCTTAGCTGCTGAGCCCTATCTTCAGCCACAAGATAAACATGAGTCAGAGGTCAGTCTGGCCTGTGACACAGAACACATGCCTTTTCCCAGGTTACTATTCTACATCCGCTCTTCTGAGTACACATCTCTCTCTCTCTCTCTCTCTCTAAGATTTATTTATTTTATTTATATGAGTACACTGTTGTAGACACCCCAGAAGAGTGCATCGGACTCCATTACAGATGGTTGTGAGCCACCATGTGGTTGCTGGGAACTGAACTCAGGACCTCTGGAAGAGCAGTCAGTGCTCTTAACTGCTGAGCCATCTCTCCAGCCCCCTAACCTTGCTTTTCATAACTCTTTACAAGGAGATAAATTCAACTTTTTTTTTGTTTTGTTTTGTTTTTTTGTTTTTTGAGACAGGGTTTCTCTGTATAGCCCTGGTTGTCCTGGAACTCACTTTGTAGACCAGACTGCCTCCAACTCAGAAAATTGCCTGCCTCTGCCTCCTGAGTGCTGGGATTAAAGGCATGCGGCGCCACCAGGCCCAGCTAAATTCAACTTTTTAGATCATTTCCATTACATTGTACTTGAGGCACACAAGTTAATCAGTGGGAGGAGCTTTTTTAAAATTGTAGATGGGGGTATACTGGAGGTGAGTGAGTGTCCTTGGCTTTGATTAGGTTTGTTTCCTGGTCTCTGAAGCCTATCCAGACCTTCCCTAACATGCTGGGCAGCCTTCTTACTTTCAAGCACACATGAACTGGCCTGTATCTGGCTAGAGCCCAGCACATCTGCAGGTAATCCATTCATCTCTGTTCTTCACCCTGATCTGAAGGGGCCAATAGTGACATCACAGAATCACAGAATCTCAAACAGATGCAGTGCATCCAGCTCCAAATCTTTTACTTGCAATTCTTGTTGTTTGTTTGTTTGTTTGTTTGTTTTTTCAAGACAGGGTAGCCCTGGATGTCCTGGAACTTACTATGTAGACGAGGCTGGCCTCAAACTCAGAAATCTGCCTGCAGGCCTCCCAAGTGCTGGGATTAAAGGCATGTGCCCAGAGGCAGGCGGATTTCTGAGTTCGAGGCCAGCCTGGTCTACAGAGTGAGTTCCAGGACAGCCAGGGCTATACAGAGAAACCCTGTCTTGAAAAACCAAAAAAAAAAGGCATGTGCCCTATGCCAGGCTTTACTTGTGATTCTTTTTTTTTTTTTTAATTTTTTTTTAAAGATTTATTTTATTTATTATATGTAAATACACTGTAGCTGTCTTCAGACACTCCAGAAGAGGGTGCCAGATCTCGTTACGGATGGTTGTGAGCCACCATGTGGATGCTGGGATTTGAACTTATCACCTTCGGAAGAGCAGTCGGATGCTCTTACCCGCTGAGCCATCTCACCAGCCCTTACTTGTGATTCTTATTTAAAAGTGTATTTTTGCCGGGCGTGGTGGCGCCCGCCTTTAATCCCAGCACTCGAGAGGCAGAGGCAGGAGGATTTCTGAGTTCGAGGCCAGCCTATTCTACAAAGTGAGTTCCAGGACAGCCAGGGCTACACAGAGAAACCCTGTCTCAAAAAAACCAAAAAACCCAAAAAAATAAAATAAATAAAAAATAAAAGTGAGCCGGGCGTGGTGGTGCATGTCTTTAATCCCAGCACTCGGGAGGCAGAGTCAGGCGGATTTCTGAGTTTGAGGCCAGCCTGGTCTAAGAAGTGAGTTCCAGGACAGCCAAGGCTACACAGAGAAACCCTGTCTCGAAAAACCAAAAAAAAAAAAAATAAATAAAAAGAAATAAAAATAGAAGTGTATTTTTATTCTTATTGTTAAGATTCATTTTTTTTTATTATATATAACTACACTATCGCTGTTTTCAGACACACTAGAAGAAGATATCAGATCTCATTACAGATGGTTGTGAGCCACCTTGGGGTTTCTGGGATTTGAACTCAGACCATTTAGAAGAGCAATCAGTGCTCTTAACTGCTGAGCCATCTCTCCAGCCCCACCCCACTCCTTTTTATTTTTTTAAATTTGAAACAAGATCTTGCTGTGTAGCCCAGCAGAGCTCTTGCTTCAGCTTCCTGAATAGCAGAAACATTCATGAGTGTTGTTACACACAGTAAGGAGTCTGCGCGTGTGTGTGTGTGTGTGTGTGTGTGTGTGTGTGTGTGTGTGTGTGTGTCTGTGATATAGCCTAGGTTGGCCTCAGAGTCTTTATGTAATTGAGACTGTTCTCCAACTCTGAGCCCTTTTGTGTCTGTATCCCAAGGGCTGGGATTCCAGGCATGAGCAACCACACCCACCACAGTGTTACATTCTTCACAAAATGACCTCCAGGCTAGTTTGGGCAACTTTGTGAGACTTTGTATTTAAAAAAAGAAAATGTGCTAGAGAGCTGATGACTCAGAGGCTAAGAGTGCTTGCTGTTTTTCCAGAGGACCCGAGTATGATTTCCAGCGCCCATCCCTGACATCATACAGCTTCTTGTGGGGATTCAACCCTCTCTTCTAGTTTTGGCAGGCACATAAGTCACAAGAAACAAACAAACAAAACAAAATAACAAAAAACACTCTTTTGTGGTTTTTTTCTGTTTGTTTGTTTTATTGAGGCAGTATCCTGTTTCTCTTTTTTTGTTTGTTTTTTGTTTTTTGTTTTGGTTTTTCGAGACAGGGTTTCTCTGTATAGCCCTGGCTGTCCTGGAACTCACTTTGTAGACCAGGCTGGCCTCGAACTCAGAAATCCGCCTGCCTCTGCCTCCCGAGTGCTGGGATTAAAGGCGTGCGCCACCACGCCCAGCTCTGTTTCTCTTTTTAGCCCTGGAAGTCTTGGAACTCACTATGTAGCCCAGGCTAGCCTCAAATTCAACATAGATCTGCCTGCCGCTGCCTCCCAAGAGCTGGGAGTATGTGTGCTACCACACCCAGTAAGAATATGTTTTTTTTTTTTTTTTTTTCAGTGCACGTTCTAGAGAAATTACAAATTCGGCTATACTGAATCAAGTGGGATAAATTCTCTTTTTTTTAAAGTTATCACAGCTGAGTGGTGGTGGTGGCGGCGGCGGCGGCGGCGGCGCACGCCTTTAATCCTAGCACTCAGGAGGCAGAGGCAGGCGGATTTCTGAGTTCGAGGTCAGCCTGGTCTACAAAGTGAGTTCCAGGACAGCCAGGGCTACACAGAGAAACCCTGTCTCGAAAAACCAAAAAAAAAAAAAAAAAAAAGTTATCACAAACAATTTCTACTCCCCTTTTCAAAACAACTCTTAGCCTGGACATAGTGGTACTGCCTACAATTCTACCTTCTTAGAAGGTAATTAGGAGTTTGAGCTGGGAACCAGACTAAGCAACATAGCCTCACATGGAAAAACAAGTAACCAAAGAAAGAACCCTAGTACTGGCCTCATGAGAACGAAGAATTAGAAATGATTAAATGGGGGCTGGGGAGATGGCTCAGCGGGTAAGAGCACCCGACTGCTCTTCCGAAGGTGATAAGTTCAAATCCCAGCAACCACATGGTGGCTCACAACCATCCTTAATGAGATCTGACGCCCTCTTCTGGAACGTCTGAAGACAGCTACAGTGCACTTACATATAATAAATAAATAAATCTTTTAAAAAAAAAAAAAAAAAAAAAAAAAAAAAAAAAAAAAAAAAAAAAAAAAAAAAAAAAAAAAAAAAAAAAAAAAAAAAAAAAAAAAAAAAAAGAAATGATTAAATGTTGGAAAACAAGAGCAATATAAGAAGAGACAGGAAGGAGTCAGAGCACACGCCAGAGTGTTGGAATTCTTCTTCCTCTTCTGTACTTCTTGAGCAGAACCACAGAGCCCTGCTCCCTTCCCCATCTCCTCCACAAAACTCTATACCTCCCTTTAAAAATATAAAAATCTGGCTGGGTGTGGTGGCGCATGCCTTTAATCCCAGCACTTGGGAGGCAGAGGCAGGCGGATTTCTGAGTTCGAGGCCAGCCTGGTCTACAGAGTGAATTCCAGGACAGCCAGGACTATACAGAGAAACCCTGTCTCAAAAAATAAGATAAAATAAAATAAAAATATAAAAATCAAGCCTGGAGTAGTGGCGCACGCCTTTAATCCCAGCACTCAGGAGGCAGAGGCAGGCGGATTTCTGAGTTCGAGGCCAGCCTGGTCTACAGAGTGAGTTTCAGGACAGCCAGAGCTATACAGAGAAACCCTCTCTTGACCTCCTCCCCCCCACAAAAAAAATATATATTAGGGTGAAGCTCACAGGTAGATGCTCAATGTTGGATTTGGGTTTGACATACAGCAATGTAAAAATGTGTATGTAATTCACCAGAACTGCAGTTTCCAGCAAGTGTTGTTTATGCCTTTTTTTTTTTTTTTTTTTTGGATTTTTGAGGCAGGGTTTCTCTGTATAGCCCTGGCTGTCCTGGTACTCACTTTGTAGACCAGGCTGGCCTCGAACTCAGAAATCTGCCTGCCTCTGCCTCCCAAGTGCTGGGATTAAAGGTTTGTGCCACCATGCCCGGCTTGTTTATGCCTTTTGACCTAACTTTTATATCAGTTTGCATATCTGGGTCACTTTACTTGTGTGACTCTAAACATATTGGACAGACTATAAAATCTAGTAGCATATCTAGGGGGAAGGATGACTTTTATATGTCTCAAGATTTAACTGCTGTCTCTTCTCCCTTTTCTGAGACATTTCTGTAGCTTTTGGTCTGAAATTCACCATGTAGCTGAGGATAACCTTGAACTTCTGATCCTCCTGCTTCTACCTCCGGAGTGCTGAGATAACAGGTGTGTGTCATCATTCCTGTTTTAAACTTTGTTTCTCTTTTGAAGCTCCGGGACCATTTTATCAGAATTTGAGAGGTAAATAAGAGGGCAACAGGCTATAGGTCTTGGCAGAGATTGGGAGGAAGGAGGTGGAGAAAAAGGAAGAAAAAAGTTATGTCTTTTAAGTTAGGATCTAAGAAAGCAGGCAGATCCCTCAGTGGAGGTCTGTAAGCAGCTACATTGTGGGGAGAGTCATCAGAGAAAAAAAACTGAGAAAGTCCACAGGGAGGAGGAATCTTGCTTAGGATTTGAGCCACCATCTAAAGAGATAAAAAGTAGGGGAGGTGGACTGGAGAGATGGCTCAGAGGTAAGACTGCTGTTCCAGAGGTCCTGAGTTCAATTCCCAGCAAGCACATAGTGGTTCATAACCATCTGTAATGGGATCTGATGCCCTCTTCTGGTGTGTCTGAAGACAGTGACTGTGTACTCACATACACAAAATAAATAAATCTTAAAAAAAAAAAAAGTAGGGGAGGAACTCCCAGGAGTCCTAGGATAATCTTAGTATTAGCTCACATTTATCATCATTTGGTGTGTGTGTGCACTTAAACCAACATGTGCTAATAGCGTGTGCATGCACTTAGACCAACACCTGCTAATAACGTGTGCATGCAGACCAAAGGACTGGAGAGTTGGTTCTCCTTCCTGTGGATTCCAGGTTTTGAACCCAGGTTTTCAGGATTGTGCAACAAGTATCTTTACCAGCTGAGCCATCTTGCCAGCCCATAGTATAACTTTGGATGTAACTAAGATGCTAGTCTTTTTGGCAGTGTTCACTTAAGGTCTTCAAATGTTGGTTACATGGTATTCAAAAGGATTCACCCTGGGAGACAGTAACTAATCATAATGGGCTGCTATGGAAGCCTTTGCTGAGCTCCAGAAATTCTTATGGTTGCTTACTTGTTGCTTCAGTTTGTTTCACTTACACGTACAGGAAATAGGTAATTATTTACTCCATTTTACAAAGGAGAAAAGGACTGGCCCTTATACAAGGGACTATCTCAAAAGAAGGCTGGTAAAATAGCTTAGCAGGTAGAGGTGCTTGTGCATTGGCCTGAGGACCTGAGTCCAGTCTCCCCTCCCACAGGTGGCTGGAGAAAACCAGTGACAACCCTTGAGAGTTCTTCTGTGACTACAAACAAACTATGGAATTTGAATATGTACACACACACAAACACACAAATAAATAAAAAAGCTAGGCAGTGGTGGTGCATACTTTTGATCCCAGCGCTTGGGAGGCCAAGGTAGGTGAATCTCTGGATTCAGGCTAGCCTGGTCTATAAACCTAGTTTCAAGATGGCCAGGGATACACAGAGAAATCCTGTCTTGAAAAATAGTAAAATAGTATACATATTAAAAAAAAAAAAAGGCTGGGTGTGGTGGCGCACGCCTTTAATCCCAGCACTCGGGAGGCAGAGGCAGGCAGATTTCTGAGTTAGAGGCCAGCCTGGTCTACAGAGTGAGTTCCAGGACAGCCAGGGCTACAGAGAGAAACCCTGTCTCGAAAAAAAAAAAAAAAAAGGAAAAATAGTGTGTATATATATATATATATATATATATACACATATATATATATATATATATATATATATATATATATATATATATACACATATATATTTATATATATATGTATATATATAAATTTTAAAATCTTTCTGATGTGTGTACTAGTTAGTTTTCTTATTATCGTCAGTTAGGTTGTGAGCTGAGGGACTGCACTAGCATGTTAATAAGAGCTTGCCTCTGGAAAGAAAAAATATGTTTAACGTTTTCACCACAAACAATAACAATTAATGTTTAAAGGGAAAGACTTATTTTCGTTTTTTTTTTTGTTTTTGTTTTTTTTTTTGAGACACAGTTTCTCTGTATGGCCCTGGCTGTCCTGGAACTCACTCTGTAGACCAGGCTGTCCTGGAACTCAAAATCTGCCTGCCTCTGCCTCCCAAGTGCTGGGATTAAAGGCGTGCGCCACCACTGTCAGGCAGGGAGAGACTTTTAACTTAATCTAAATATTATACAATGTATAAATATGTTAAAAACACTGATAATTGTTAGTAAGTGTTTTATGCTTTTATGTATAAGCTGCAAATTAAAACAGTAGTTTAATTTGCAGTNGGGTTTCTCTGTATAGCCCTGGCTGTCCTGGAACTCACTTTGTAGACCAGGCTGGCCTCGAACTCAGAAATCCGCCTGCCTCTGCCTCCCGAGTGCTGGGATTAAAGGCGTGCGCCACCACGCCCGGCTATCTTTTTTGTTTTTTGACACAAGGTCTCCTCATGTAGCTCTGGCTGTTCTGGTACTGGCTATGCTGAGATAATCACTTTTATCCATTAAGATGACTGTTCTAAAACAAGAAGGAGTTGGGATATTATGAATGTAAACTTCTGAGGATAGAAAAGGAAGTTCCTGAAAAATTCGGTGTCCCTGAGAGATGCTATTATTTACTTATTTACTGTATTGGGCTCCCATTTCCATTCTCAGTTGCATTTTCCACACTGAGGCTGTTCCCACCCTTCCTGTGTCCCTTGAGTTGAGCAGGCACTTCCTGTCCTGTGGAAATGAAAGTTAGGAATTAGGGGGGTGGGGGTGGCCGTGCGCATATTTATTCTGCAGCATGCCGGCACTGTCTGTTCCGTTATCACAGCAAAGCAGCAGCAGGAAAAACAGAGAGCAGAGCTTTGTTTTAGAGAGAGTCTGGTCTTGAGATCTGTTGTGACAAAGACGGAGTTAATTTACTTCTGGAGAATGTGTGTGGCTGCAGTGGGAGGCCTGAGGAGGGGCTCTGAAGGCATTCAGTCTCCCTCCCTGTTCTAGGTGGATGGATAGGCTTCCTTGGTATCACTTGTAAGTTTTCTTTTCCTGTTCCAACTCCTCCTTGGAGGGCATATTGGAGGTGAGTGTTACTGCAGCTGTGTGAGATGCTTGATACTTAATTTATACTCCTTTTCTTTCTTTGTGAAACATGCTTTTTAAAGAGTTACAATTTGTCTGTTTGACAGCTCAGAGACTACTTTGTGAACGTCATTCCGCTTGGCTATACTAAGGTGTGGACCACTCAAAAATAGGAACAAATTCGAAGTACCCAGAATTCCCGATTCTTTATTATCTAATTTTTCAGGTTGTCGACCCGTTCTACTACGTCCTTAGAATAGTGAGTCCTCTCGTCGTACTGCCAATCCTCAAGTAAAAAAAAAGGATCAATCCACCTTTAGTTGTGGTCGGTCGGTCGACCCCGATGTTGAAACCCTATCTGAAAAAAAAGTACCAAACAAGACTGGAGAGTTGATTTAGTGGTTAAGAGCTATCACAGAGGACCCAGACTTGATTCTCAGTACCCATATGGTAGCTCACAAGCATCTGTGACTCCAGTTTTAGAGAGTCTGATGTCCACTTCAGACTTCCTACCTGTGTTCCTACTCAGAGAAACCATGTCTTAAAAAACAAATAAATAAATATAATTTTTTTAAAGGTTTCAGACATGTGAAGTAGTTAGTTCTTACCACCAGGAACACATGTGGCATACAAAACTCATAAACAATTAAACATATTAACTGTTAAAAAAGAATGAAGTGCCAGGTGTGGTGGCGCATACCTTTAATCCCAGCACTCTGGAGGCAGAGGCAGGCAGATTTCTGAGTTCGAGGCCAGCCTGGTCTACAGAGTGAGTTCCAGGACAGCCAAGGCGATACAGAGAAACCCTGTCTCGAAAAACAAAACAAAACAAAACAAAAAAAGAATGAAGTATATGCTGGAAGTGTGGGACCGTGTCTCTGTGGCAGACTGATTGATCATCTAGCACAGTCAAACAAGATAGCCAAACCTAAATCAACCAAACAAAACAGGGGTGATCTTTCGTGTATGCACAGTAATATCGCACTAAGGAGACAGAGATTCGGAGTTTGAGGTCAGTGAGCACTACAGAGTGAGACCCTATCTTACATAAACAAAATATCTTACATAAATCATAAAGTTAAGTAAGATAGTTTCCACATGGGCTGAAGGCTTGGCTTAGTGATTGGGAGAGCCCTTAGCATGCTGGGATCTTTGGTTTTGAAACCCCCCCCCCAGATCACCAAAAATAAATATGTAAATACATAATAACAAAATGTAAAGCTTCCACTTGTTAAAAAACAAAAACAAAAACCCACAAAGCACTGAGGTGCGTGGACTGGTTCTCTGGATGATGCCTTTGCACTGGGAACGGTCACCCCAGACAGAATAGAACAAGGGCTCTGAAGTTATTGCCATCATATATTTAATTTGTATGTGCTTTTTTTTTTTTTTTTTTTTATAAATTTATTTTATTTATTATATGTAAATACACTGTAGCTGTCTTCAGACGGTCCAGAAGAGGGCGCCAGATCTCGTTACGGATGGTTGTGAGCCACCATGTGGATGCTGGGATTTGAACTTATCACCTTCGGAAGAGCAGTCGGGTGCTCTTACTCGCTGAGCCATTTCACCAGCCCCTGTATGTGCTTTTTAACTTACTCACTTTTGTCCTCTTTTATTACATTTAAAATGTGTGTGTGTGTGTGTGTGTGTGTGTGTGTGTTGGGGAGTGTATACTATAGCACATACAGTGAGCAGAGGACAAATTTCAGGATTTAGGTTCTTCTCCCTTGTACCCCGTGAGTCCCAGGAATTAATCCAGATCTTTCAGCACCTTTACCTGCTGAATTATCATCTGAAAAAAGTATAGCCTAGGTTGGCCTCTTCCCTCAGCCTCTGCA
>CACVCL010033164.1:0-10269 GCA_902729485.2 Mus minutoides | reverse complement strand
CTGCACAAACATCATGACCAAGAAGCAGTTGGGGAGGAAAGGGTTTATTCAGCTTACATTTCCACATTGCTGTTCATCACTGAAAGAGGTCAGGACTGGAACTCAAGCAGGTCAGGGAGCAGGAGCTGATGCAGAGGCCATGGAGGGATGTTCTTTACTGGCTTGCTTCCTCTGGCTTGCTCAGCCTGCTCTCTTATAGAACCCAAGACTGCCAGCCCAGAGATGGTCCCACTGACAAGGGACCTTTCCCCCTTGATCACTGAGAAAATACCCCACAGGTCGATCTCATAGAGGCACTTCCCCAATTGAAGCTCCTTTCTCTGTGATAACCCAGCTGTGTCAAGTTGACATAAAACTAGCCAGTTCAACCCCTTTTTGTGAGCACACCTGTAGCCTCAGTAATAGTGTCAGGCCTTAGAGCCTCTTCTTGAGATAGATCCCAATTTAGGCCTGTCGTTGGACCTCCTTTTCCTCAAGCTCTTCTCCATTTTTGTCCCTGCAGCTCATGCATGTCCTTTTGAGTCTGAGTTACATCACTCAGGATGATATTTCAGAGTTCCATCCATTTGCCTGAAAATCTCATGATATCCTCATTCTTTTGTGTCTTTGTTTGTTTTTGTTTTCTAAGACAGTGTTTCTCTGTGTAGCTCTGGATATCCTGGAACTCACTCTGTAGACCAGGCTGGCCTCAAACTCAGAAATCCACCTGCCTCTGCCTCCCAAGTGCTGGGATTAAAGGCATGTGCTACCACCTCCTGGATGATGTCCTCATATTTAATAGTTAAGTAGTACTCTACTGTATAAATCAACCACATTTTCTGTATCCATTCTTGTGTTGTGGGACATCTGAGTTGTTTCCAGCTTCTGGATATCACAAACAAGGCCACTATGAACATAGTGGAACATGTATCCTTGTGGCATGGTGAGCCATCTTTTGGGTATATGCCCAAGAGTGGTATAGCTCAGTGTTCAGGTAGATATATTTCCTATTTTCATTTTCCAGGGTGGTTGTACCAGTTTGCAGTCCTACCAACAATGGAGAAGTGTTCCTCTTTATCTACATTCTTGCCAACATGTGAGGTCACCTGAGGTTTTGATCTTAGCCATTCTGATTGGTGTTCTTTAGGGACATAGAAAGAACAATTCTCAAATTCATCTGGAAAATCAAAATACCCAGAATAGCAAAAACCATTCTTAACAATATAAGAATTTTGGCGGGGGGAGGGGGGATCACTATCCCTAACCTCAAGCTATACTATGGAGCAATAGTGATAAAAACTGCATGGTATTGGTACAGAGATAGACATATTGATCCATGGAATGGAATTGAAGATCCATAAATAAAACCACACACTTATGCACACTTGATATTTATTTTAAAAGCCTAAAATATACAATAAAAGAGAAAGCATCTTAAATAAATGGTGCTTGTCTAACTGGCAGTCTGTATGTAGAAAACTGAAAATAGATCCTTATTTGTCACCTTGCACAAAGATCAAATCCACATGGATCAAAGACCTCAACCTAAAACCAGATATACTGAATCTAATAGAAGAGAAAGTGGAAAGAACCTTGAACTCATTGACATGGGAAAATTCATAAACAAAATTCCAAAAGCTCACGCTATAAGATCTAATATTGATAAATGGGACCTCATGAAATGGAAAAGCTTCTCCAAGGCAAAGGTCATAGTCAATAGAACAAGCCGACAATAGACAAATTGAGAAAGTATCTTCACTAACCCCACCTCCAATAGAGGGCCAATATGCAAAATATATACAGAACTCAAGAAGCTAACCACCAAAAAACTAAACAACCCAATCAAAAATTAGGTATAGAACTAAACAAAGAATTCACAACAGAGGAAACTCGAATGGCTAAGCAGCACTTAAAGAAATGTTCAAAGACCTTAATGATAAGGGAAATGAAAATCAAAGTTACCCTGAGATTCCACCTCACACCAATCAGAATGATTTGACACTTCTAAGGGAAAAATAGGAAGTCAAACAAAAGGGTATACAGAAGAAGATGTGCTGGAAATTTCAGGAAGAGACTGCTAATGGTAGTGAGATGCTGCCAGGACAGGAGCTTTGGGATGAATTTTGGCAGCACAAAATATCTTCAGGGACCATTAAAGTACTCTGGGGGACAATGATGAGTCTGCAACTTAAACACATTAACTACAACTAAATTGTGTACTTGAAGATAATTTTTAAAAACTGAAAAATAGAGCAAAATGAAATATACTGGAACATGGAAATCCAGAAATGTACATGGAATAGGAAAGAGACTGAAGACTTATAGAAAGGCAATGATGCTTTGTGAATAAAGAAGCCAGCACAGAGCTTTAAACATGTTTCAATAAAATAGTCACCCCTGTCTTCTCTTTCTGCATCAGAGAAATGTGAGTCTCTAAGATTACTCCTTCTATTTCTGTTGGCCAACTGTATAATGATTATGGTGGTCTAGGGATGAGTTCAGATCTCATTAGCTACAAAGCCATACTGGATGTGCTTCTGGCATTCCTAACGTGTTCATGCTGTGATGAAGCATAACTCTGCCACTCTTGCTGCTGTGGTGAAATCAAACCCGACCACAGAAGGTCAGTTTAGTTGATGTGATCTTCATCCCACATGTCATCTCTAGTGTCTCCAAGTAGAGCTGGGATCACCATCATTGAATACTGATAATAGATTTCTTTTGTGAGGCTAATTGCCATGTTATCTTCCTTGCTGCTTGGCAGACCACTGACATATTGACCTAATGATTCTGCACCAATCACATGCTTTCTTTTAGCTACATTTATTGGTTTTTAAGCTGAAGAGGCTTAAAACAGAACAAACTCAATGCTAACTTTGGAGTATTTTGGGGGGGTTGATTTTCTTTTGTGGGGGGAGAGGTTTCATAATACTTTGAGTATTATTTTCTTCCTTCCTTCCTTCCTTCCTTCCTTCCTTCCTTCCTTCCTTCCTTCCTTCCTTCCTTCCTTCCTTTTCTCCCATTTACCCTATAGACCTATAATCTATATAATGGGTTTTATATTATGTTTTTTCTATATTTCATATATTTATAAATTATGATTTCCAATTTGTTATATTTGTGGGATTTCTATGTTCACCAATGTCTCTGTGCTTTTACTTTGGCTCTTTGTTTTTCTGTTTGTTTGTTTGTTTGTTTGTTTTATGATTATCTTATTTTATTATTATTTTTCAGATGCTTAATTGTTTTCTAATAAGAGATAGAGTGAGAAAGGAAATGGATGTGGGTGGGTGAGGTGGATCTGGGAGGAGTGTGTGTGTGAGAGAGACCTGTAATCAGAATATCTTGTATGAGGAAAAAAGAAACCTATTTTCAGTAAAAAGCAAAAAAGCTGAGGCAGATATTAAATTTTGACATGTGCACTACTGATATATAAAGTATATTACAAACTATGAAGTATATGTGAATGATTTAATTGATCTATTTATTAAATCTTTTATTGATTTGTAAGTGGTACAGAACTGGTTTCACATCCATGTAAAATGTATTACCACCAGCCTTATTTCACTTGCTCACTGAATGGGATACTATGTAATGAGATCAATCCATTCTTAATCCTTGGTTGACTTCTACATCCCTTCCTTGTTTTATTCATCTGCTTTCCTATGCTCTTCATGTAGGTTTTCCGAATGAGCCTGCCGCAGTCATTGCCCTAGGTACGATTAAGGAATGGCTGGCCAAGAATCATCAGGAGGTAAGAGGACCAACACAATCATTATTCCATAGAGTGTGATTTGATCCTATGTTAAAACAGGGCAGAGAAGCTGCATCAATACCAACCAGACCTGCTCCTAAAGCGAGTGCCATCTGGATTTTCTTCATTTTAGGTTGCATGGGATTAAATATTTTCCTGTAATCATTTGACTGAACTAGACATAATTTAACAGTTTGGGGGAGAAGATGAACTAGGAGAGCAGACTTGTTGCAGCAAACTCTTCTCTTCATGCTTTTTGTGGATTATGGGTTGTATGCAAGCAGGAGGTTGGAATGGATTTATTGATAATTTCTCATTCTTCTTGGACTGATTTCCCTAAACAAACTAGTGTGTCTTTGTTGTTTGTGAGCTATAACATTACATCTGATAGTGGGCTCCATCTTTATTTATAGCTTGTCCCTTTCCTAATGTGACTTATAGGTGTGGGACTGTAATCAGATAATTGTTAACTGGCCTGTATGGCCAGTTTTTTCTCTTCTCTTCTCTTCTCTTCTCTTCTCTTCTCTTCTCTTCTCTTCTCTTCTCTTCTCTTCTCTTCTCTTCTCTCCTCTCCTCTCCTCTCCTCTCCTCTCCTCTCCTCTCCTCTCCTCTCCTCTCCCCTCGCCTCTTCACTTTTCTTTTCTTTCTTTCTTTCTTTCTTTCTTTCTTTCTTTCTTTCTTTCATTCTTTCTTTCTTAGTGAAATGAAATGCCTTTATTCCAGTACATATCTCACCTCCGTTTCTACTCCTTCAGTAAGGTCTATAGAATATGTTGGGATATGGAGAGTGATAAGCAAGAATTACTCATTTAAATAAAACACTAGTACAGCTACAAAAGGAAGCTGAACACTTCAGGGGGTTGTCTGTTCACCCGTAAAAACAGCAAGAGAGTTACAGGCAGTGCACAGCTTTGTGCATTATTCCTTTCTCTGATTGTTCTGATTTTCTGCTTTAGATAGTCATTTAATTATTACAGTTAATTTTGCTCCCATTTATGATCTTGAGTTTAGCTTTCTCTTTGGGTAGGAGACAAAATATTTGGAAATGACTGAGTATGGAAAAGAGGATGTGAATGTTTTCTATCGAGGACTAGCTTTGTTATTTTACACATTTAAAGAAATTGCAGCTTTATTTTCTAATTGCTATAATTTCAACATTCCTTAACCAGATATATTTTTAACCTCCAGTAGAAGAGAAGGCCATACGGCCATATATGTACATCTTGCTGTCTTCTCTTCCTGCCCCACAATTTGGAATGTATGTGTACTATAACTTCAATGTAGATAATACTTGCCTCAAAGGAGGAAAAGAAAAGCAAGGGACTAATATGTCTATCTTGTAAACATGTCTTATCTTCACAGGAGTCTTCTGGGGCTAGAAAGCAACCCGTTTCTAGCCACAGAAAATTAGATAAGATTTCCAAGAATAGATAGTCCCAGGGATTCATCCCAATTCATGTCTCCCAGCCATTTCCCACTTTAATGTCACTTAAGCCAGGGGCAGAAGTTGAGTTCAGCTGAAGACACTTACTGTTCACAATTAACTTTTACATACAAAATATTCCTTAGGATGCTATCCTTGTTTTCTGTCCTCCAAAAAAGCATAGCATGTCTCGTGATTAAAAGCTGCTAATACTGCAAGTATACTTGTTACTAACCTTCTTTTTCTCATGAATGCTAACCTAAGAATAAAGAATACACAGACTGAAGAAATTTCATGTTTGCCATCTTGCCCATGATACAAGTCCCCATGGACACCTCCCACTGAGGAGCTGATGATGAAGAGGAAGATATACTTTCCATGTGTACCACTCATTGACAAGTTATAACAGCACATTGATCCAAGTAGAGCTGTCTGGAGAACATCCTGATATGAGTTCTTAGTGTCTCCTACTGAATTCTCTAACCTAGTCTGTCTCTAAGCTTATTTTTTGATTTCGCATCATTTCCTCATGTACATCTTGGACATTGTAGAAAATTTAGGTCATTTTGCTTCAGTAACATACTAGTCATGGCAACATTAAATATATCTTTGCTAGTTACCTCTTAAGAACTTCCTGTTTTAATACATACAAAAGAGTGACAGCAAGTTAATTTGTACGCAGCACTTTTTACTGAATCAATAAACTATAAGTGACTATAGATAAAAGCTATGCAAGCTGATTACTTAGTTGCAGTTTGATGTAGGGTGTGCTCTGCTTAACCAAACAAATAGGCTAAAGATGAGGGAAAGAACGTTGCTTCCAAGGCACTTGTCTCCTGCTGCAGTGTTGTTTTGACATCTTGACTGTTTCAGTGAGTTATTCAATTCTTCATTCACTTGATAAATATTTACTGAAATCCACTAGGCACATTTCTACCTGGGACAAAGCACTAAAAGAGAAACGAATCGTCCCTGTGTTTTGATAGTCATAGTCTGTGAAGAGAGAAGCAAATTAAGCAAATAAAGAAATAAGACAGTCCAAAGAGTTCTTTATGAAATCAAGCATTATAACTACATAATGGATTATGAGGAGATGTGGCTTTAGAACCCACCAGGACTCTTCTGAGGCCGTGACATTGGGGGAAAATATAATAAGAGAGAGAGAGAGAGAGTAAGCTAAACTCTACAGAAGGCTGAAGTAAAACCTTCCAGTGAGGAGGAAACAAAAAGACAAAAGCAGCCTGGCAGTGGTGGTGGTGGTGCACGTCTTTGATCCCACCACTTGGGATACTGAGGCAGGTGAATTTCTGAGTTTGAGGCCAGCCTGGTCTACAGAGTGAGTTCCAGGACAGCCAGGGCTACACAGAGAAACCCTGTCTTGGAAAAAACAAAACAAAACAAAACAAATCAACACACACACACACACACACACACACACACACACACACACGCACATACACACACACAAAAAAGAAAAAGAAGACAAAAGCAGGGATAGATTGGGGCAGGGTAGAGGTTGGGGGGAAGTAGGGTGAGAGGGAGGGACTGGGAAGAGAAGTGAGAGGGGAAGCTCCTATCTGGATGTAAAGTGAATAAATTAGTCAATTGAAAAAAAAAAAAAAAGAAGACAAAAGCAGAGTGGGGTGTGAGCTTCCTGCTGACAAG
Source organism: Mus minutoides (assembly GCA_902729485.2). Taxonomy (NCBI): domain Eukaryota; kingdom Metazoa; phylum Chordata; class Mammalia; order Rodentia; family Muridae; genus Mus; species Mus minutoides. The sequence continues at coordinate 3,448 of CACVCL010033164.1, read as the reverse complement.
AGGTAGGAAGGGAGGGTGATGAGTGTTGATGGTAAGAGGCAAATTTGGAGACTCTGGCAGAAGATGAGTAATAGGCACTGTGTTGAATAGGGAGACTTTGGACCATACTAATTGTATAGTATAGTATACTAGCATAGTATTTGTAATATAGTGTAGGTTTGGGGTAAGGGAGTAACATGATCTATTTAAATCTTTCAACATTAATACTGATGCTCTTTGGAAAATATCCTTTAGAAATATTAGAGAAAGATGGAACAAACTCAGCTGAGGGACTTGCAGCATATCCAGGTAAAACATGGGGACTTTTGGAAGACTCTGATGGCTTTAAAGGAAGGACCAGGGTTGAGGTTTAGGAAAGATTCTAAAGTAGAGGCTTTGAAGGTTGTTTTGGTGAGCTGGCTAGCTTATTCCACAGTTGCAAGCCATCCTCATATTTTAGTGTTATAAAACAGCAACCGCTTATTTGTTGTTTATATTATTTGTTTGTCTTGAGTCATCAGAGCACAATGGATTCATTAGGAACCCAAGCTGACAGAAATATCATCTCATCATAGGAAATGCATAAACACAGGAATTCCTTATATGACTTTTTTCATATTAATTTTACCAAATTAAAGGCACCCTGTAACTAAGTTCCAAGAAATAAGAAAACGAAGTTCTTCCATAATAGAGAAAGCTGAATGTCAGCCAAAGCCATAATAACTATTATAAAGGTGAATCCAATATGGTGTCTGATGTGGAACTGGACATATGTAGAGAGTCAAGAATGAGAACTGAATATTTGGCTGATACACTCAGGTAAACTTTTTATGTATTTCCTGTGATGGAGAGAAATATTACGAGGCATAGTTATATGAAAGTATATAGAAAATAAGAGTGACATGGCAGATAATCAAATATGATCTCATGTCTGATATCTAATCAATTCTTCAATATAAAAATCTGTTATTCGTGCCTGCAGCTCAATATAAAATCAAGAGAGACAAGGTAAAACAGTGATCTTATCTTAGTGTGAGGTGAGTTGAAAGAAGCGGTCACACATCTAACATAGAGGTGAAATGCTACTGAAATGAACCATAGTGTATAAAAATGAAGTCTTAGCAGTTCAGGGCCAGGCCTTGAAGGGTTTTGGTAGGTGACTATAATTCCATACTATACACACAATGAAAAGCATGACAGTCTTTATTGCCCTTCTCACTCAGATATTTCTCACTGTTACTTCATGATCATAATACCATCATCATCATCATCATCATCATCATCATCGTTCACCAAATTTGGTCCTAACATGTGGCCCCATTGCGATCCATCTATCGAATCATAAGTCAGTCAGCTTTGCATGAGGAAAAGCCAGTCTTGAGCTGGGCAGAAAAGGGTACATACACTGGAACTCTTGGTTGATCAAATTCTCTAAAGGTTTCCTGATAGAAAAGAAAGGGAGGAGGATAATAATATGTGATTCTCCCATTAATGGTCATGCTTCCCTTAAGAGATGACTTTAAAAAAAAAGTTTTTTACTGCTGAATTGTGTTATTACTGTGAGGAGATCAGTGAGAAGAGTTCACTCATAATACTGAGCACATTGAAAATACAAAGAAATGGAAACCTTGATTGAAGTATTAATGTATATTGTAAGAAGACAAGAGGTCATAGCAGAGACTGGTATGGGTACTGTATGGTAGGCTATACACTAGTGTCTTCAGCTAAAATAAATTTTAAAATTTGCTAATTTCAGAAAACTGAAGGAAAAGACTATGAATTGGCTATTTAAAGTTGACATCAGCTAGAGTGATATTGTTTCTGTAAGTACTCCATTTTTCTTAAGGAGTAATTTTATTACACAGATAAGAAAGTAAAATAAATGGGTATTATGGAAATGGAGAAGTGGTAATGAGGCCCACACTTCTAACTGGAGGTGTCTGCTGTGGGGTATCATATACAGCTTCATGCATTCCTCATTTTTCATGCAACTAAAAATTTCATTTCATGTGAAATCATGATTTTTTCCACTCCAAGGCTCTGAGACACCCCCATTTTATCTGGAAGTTAGCCTAAGAAATGTTTTTACAGTGCCCGCTCCATTGTTGGACATCAGGGACTCATATGGCATTTGGTTATTGATCTCTAGAGCAGCATACCTAGTTGTAATTTTTCCATAGAAAGCAGAACAGGATGTCTTTTCCTCTAAAAGCTGCAAAGGGCCTGATGTTATGAGATATTTCCAATTTATCAGGGTCACATTCAATATTTCAAATTCCCTAAGGGAGTATACATTTTATAGCATGCAGTGGACTTTTTAACTCCTCAAGAGAGTCTTCCTAGGAGATAAGGCATAAACAATATAGTCTGAGATAGACCACTAGCGTTGCAGGGAACTCATACATGGACATCTTGGAGTTCTATCAGGTCTCAGTTGCACAGTGGAGGGAAACTGAACCTCCGTCAACTATAAAGCAGCAAAGAGGCAAATGCTTAGCAGTCTAGAAAGCTCTCATTAAAGCCATGGTCGTGCAAACTTCTGGCTAGGAAGCCGTGCTTCACCTGAGGCCAGCCATATGTTCATCTATGCAGACTGTGGGATATGGAACCTTTCTTTAAGTACTCCATGGATATTTCTTTTGATGTTCTTCCTCATAATGCTACCTCTCCCCCTGCAAACCAAGACCCTCTTCTGGACTGAGGGAGTCACTGGAGGAATTCATTGCTTTACTTAGTGGGTACCTGGCTAAAGCTGAAGCTGAATGGCACAGAAGATACTCCACTCTGCCTTTTCAAACTCCAAGTTGGTTTTCCTCTCTGCTAGAGGAAGGTGGAAGCTTTGTTGCATCACGTACACATTTTGGAGGGTCTGCCAGACAAATATTTTTTAACTCTGTATCTTACACAAACAGATTGTTATTGAAAATGTTAAGTACCATCTCTATGTCATTTCAATTGTTTACTCAGTGCCTTGTGAGAGAAGTGCACCACCTGTGATGTTCCTCTTTGTCACTTTAAGTAGCATACCTACAGATGCGGCTTGATGAGCTATGATGCTCTATAGAGGCAGCGTACCAGCCTGGGGCATATCTGGCTTTAGCTCTCATTTTCCATGTGAGGTTTTAGACCTTATCTGATTTTGCCTATATTGTGGGAGCTAGAGACAAAAGCTGGATTTTATTTTATCATCAGTGTCCTTTAGAAATAAAGATTAGTCATTAGTGTCTCTCTCTCTCTCTCTCTCTCTCTCTCTCCCTCTCTCTCTCTCTTTGTGTGTGTGTGTGTGTGTGTGTGTGTGTGTGTATGTGTGTGTGTGTGATAAGCATGTGTAAGGAGTATGCAAGCCAGAGGGGAACATCAGGTGTCCTCTTCAGTCACTGTCTACCTGGGATTTGTTGGGTATGCTGGCTGGTCAGCAAACACTAGTAACTCTCCTACTTTTGTCCCACTCATGGCTGGCACTGGACTT
>CACVCL010033159.1:0-10286 GCA_902729485.2 Mus minutoides | reverse complement strand
ACTGCTCCGGACAGTGTAAGCCTGGTTACAGGAATTCAAATGACCTCAGGCCAGCAGGGGGTGGTGTAAAGGGGTAGGGGGAATCCTTGGCCTTCTGGCACTAAGTCGTCACACAAACCTAGCCTTGGTAGCTGTTTTGACCTTTCTTTCTTTCTTTCTTTCTTTCTTTCTTTCTTTCTTTCTTTCTTTCTTTCTTTCTCAATTATAGATTTTGTTTTTTGAGACAGGGTTTCTCTGTGTAGCCCTGGCTGTCCTGGAACTCACTTTGTAGACCAAGCTGGCCTTGAACTCAGAAATCCACCTGCCTCTGCCTCCTGAGTGCTTGGATTAAAGGCGTGTGCCACCATGCCTGACTAGATTTTTTTTTGTAGTGTGTGCATGTTCATACAGGTACATGTGTATGTGTAGCTAAAGATCACATCATATGTGCATGTGTGTCAAGGTTAGAGGTCACTGTTGCAGGTTGTGTCTCACAAGCCCTTCACCTTGTTTTTTGAGATAAGGTCTTGTGCTGCTCTGGGGTTTGCAGACTCAACTAGGCTGGCTGGCCAGTAGGTCCCAGATATCCTCCTGCCTCCACATCCTCAGCTCTGGAATTATAGGTTGCCTGTCACCATACACCTGACTTGTTTTTCCCATGGGGACTGGGGGTTAAACTTGAGTCCTTATGCCTATTCAGCAGGCACCACTGAGCCATCTCCCCAGTATCCCCACCCCCTTCACAATGTTTTTCAAGAACAGGGATTATGTATTTTTATGTGAAATATCTAAACGGACATCCTCCCCTTTAAGCTTTATAAAAGAGACCATGAAGACCCATATACATTATATTAGGGCATACTCATAATGCAGCTACAGGCTAGCAATCGCTGTGCAAGCCTTGGGGAGGGAAAGGAGGGAGACTTCCTGGCTACTGTCACCATTCCGAGGGTCAATAAAAGCATCCTACTTCAGTGTGGAGATCTTTATCAAAGCCAGTGAATTTTGTCCAATTGGCCATTTTCTCCCTTTAGCTGATCTAAGGAGCTTTTGCTCTTTCTGAGGGAATCAGTCCCTGTCCACGAAGTGTTGGAAGTTTCTGGATGAAGAATTAGCATGCTTAGAATCTGCTGCAATCTGTGGAGCGACTAGGCAAACTTCAGACAATCCCAACCTGCTTCCCTCACCCCCAACACATACAGTACACACAGTACACACACACACACACACACACACACACACACACACACACACAGAGTACACACACAGACTACACACACAGAGTACACACACAGTATACACACACAGTACACACACAGTATACACATACACACACAGTATACACATACACACACAGTATACACACACACACACACACACACACACACACACACACACACACACACCGTTCTTCCTTCTGCAGAAACCTGCCTAGAGGAGCCATCCCCACTCTGAGTACTGGGCCAGAAGCCTCGTTGCTGACATGTAGTAGTTCCTCTCAGTTCCAGTTTCAATTAGGACCTCATTCTTGCTTACTCTTTAATACTCAAGACACGTAAAGCTGGTACTGTAGTCCCTAGAGTGAGGTAAAGCTTGTATCCAAAGTGTGTCTTATGGGTTAAGATCCAAATACCAAGATGGATGTCAGTGTGAGGAAGAACTGTGGAGCGTGTCTGTAAGTGATAAAGGTGGAGAGCAGGGGTGGGTGGCAGCAGTGTGGCCCCGCCTGACACTTGTCACATAGAGAATAAGGAAAGAGGCCAGAGTTGGAAGAGCCTTAGACTATCTCAAGGCTCCAGAACGTGCTGGTCTCAGTTGGTCTCAGTTGGTCCCCAAGGCTTGCTGTGGGTTCCCGGGCTCTGCCCACACAGAGAAAAATCTTAGTGAAAAACCTGCTGGGACGCCATAGGTGTCTCAGCCAAGGCTTCTGCCTGCTTCTCTTCTGTTTGCAAAGGACCGGAGTTCAGTTCCCAACAAAAAAATGAATATAAATATTTGAGGCTGGCAAGATGGCTCAACAGATAAAGGCATTTTCTTTGTCCTTGATGAGCCACACTCCTGTGACCCACATAGTAGGAGAGTTAAGTGACTCCCACAAGCTATTCCCTGACTCCCAGAGGCACACTGTGGCACATTCGTACCCACATCCGTACACGACTGAATATGATGAATTTGTTTTTAAAAGGCTACATTCACAGAAAGGACCAGAGAAGCCTAAAAGCCTTCTTCAGTGGCTGGAGTCGCTATGGCGTTCTTGCAGCCAATCAACTGGCAACAGAAGTTAGATGAGGGCTTCGAGGAAGGGTTTGGTTTTGGTGGTAAGAGAGTCAGAGGCTGCTGGCCTCCTTTTCCTGCTTTGGATAGCTGTGGTCGGGGGAAGTCCTTCTGTGACCCTGAAGACAGTAGGTGGGTTCTTTTTTTTTTTTTTTTTTTTGACAGGGTTTCTCTGTATAGCCTTGGCTGTCCTGGAACTTACTCTGTAGACCAGGCTGGCCTCGAACTCAGAAATCCACCAGCCTCTGCCTCCCAAGTGCTGGGATTAAGTAGGTGGGCTCTTGACAACACTCTGGGAGTGGTGTCTATGCTTAGTCTAGGTTACTTGTTGTCTGAGTGGAAATAAAGTTGTCTCTGTATTCTCTGTGTGAGAGAAACAAGCTACCTTGTTGAAACCTCTATTAGCTGACTTATGCTGCTCCAGCCCCAAAGTCAAAACATCAATGGAACTTAGTGGTGTGACAGAAAGCCCAGATGTCCCTGGTGTCATCTGGATCCTGCCAGGAGCTGTGTCTGAGACTGGCCCACAGTCACAGCCTTTTCACGTATCGGTTATGGAGAGTTTTTGCTCTGCTCAGGTAGCCTAAGTTGGGCTTTCTGTTGCTTGAAATGGAAAGGCTCAAGGTACTCCAGATATTCCCTTCGTGTGCTGTGTAATTGTGGTCAATGATAAGCATTTTAACAATCATGCTCTTTGTGCTTTATGTCAACTTGACACAAGCTAGAGTCATCAGAAAGGATGGGGCTTCCACTGAGGAAATGCCTCCATAAGACAGGGCTATAAGCAAGCCTTGTAGGGCATTTTCTTAATTAATGACTGGTGAGAGAGGGAGGGCTCACCCTCTGTGGGTGGTACCACCCCAGTCTGGTAGTCTTGGGTTCTATAAGAAAGCAGGCTGAGCAAGCTAGTAAGCAGCACCCCTCCATGGCCTCTGAATCCACTCCTGCCTCCAGGTTCCTGCCCTTGCATTTCTGTCCTTCCATTGATGATGAGCTATGATGTAGAAGGGCCAATTAAAGCTTTTCCTCCCTAGTTTGCTTTTGGTCAGCATTTTACCACAGTAACTGAAAGCAAGCTAGGATTCTGGGTTTCTCCATCTTTTTACACTTAGAGATGCAGACACTACCGTGTTACCATTGCCTAGTAGTTAGTGCAGTAATATATTGCATACGTTTGCAACCCAGGACTCTCCTGTAGAGCCTAGGCATGCCGTCAACATCTAGGTTTGTGTGACCGTGCTCTGTGACATTTGCACAAGAATGAAGACACCTAGTGCTGCCCTTTTTCAGGATGTATCCTTACCATCAAACAATTCAACACATGGTCGTACTAACAATGGCCAAGTAGACCGATTCTGTTTGCACATCTTAGTGTCTCACTTAATTTTTTTTTTTTTTTTTTTTGAGACAGGGTTTCTCTGGATAGCCCTGGCTGTCTTGGAACTCACTTTGTAGACCAGACTGGCCTCGAACTCAGAAATCCGCCTGCCTCTGCCTCCCGAGTGCTGGGATTAAAGGTGTGTGCCACCACGCCGGCTGCCTCACTTAATTTTTATTGTCCAGAAAAATATGTGAAATTATGGTTTCGGATATTGCTCAGTGATCATATACATGATACTCTTGATTAAATCCCCAGCACCACAAAACAAGTAATTAAAAGATAATAAGTAAATTAAAGCAAAGGAAAAAAAAGAGAGAGAAATGAAAAGAAATAATAAGGCGTGAACTGAATCGTAATAAAAGCTAGTATGTTTGTATAGTCCCTTGTTCAGAGGCCAGGTGTTGGATAGCTTTCATCCAGGTGTTGGATGCTGTTTTAGTTTGTGTGGCCTGCCACCAATCACAATGGATAGCATGACTCAGTTTCCCCTTCCATGCAGTCCAGTGCTGCATGTCTGGAACCTTTCGTCCTCCAGTCACTCTGTCCTTGGAAGCTGCATGGCCCAGGCTAATTAATCCATGGCTGGAACCAATCTGGTTTTGTCTACCGGCTTACCCTTAGGTCCACAGGCCATAACCCTCTTGTACTTACTGATCTCCTGGGTTTTCATGAAACACTTTGGAGAATGGTCCATTTAGTCCAATCACGGCGCAGAACAGCATTAATAGGCAATTGCCACGGGGAGATAATACAGGAAGAAAAATGGCTAAAAATATACAGTGAATCACAGAAAATTACATCTCTTAAAACCTACAGTGTATTCCTATTGCCATAGCAACCTCTGGCTAGTAAAGACAGAGCTGATTTATCACAGGCTTTCCCCAGCCCTCCATTCTGCCAGAAGCTCTTCCAGCCTGTGGTGTGAGCCCCCATGAAGGTGATGGGACCTGTCCAAACACGGAGGTTTCCCTCTTTGTGACTTTTAGTGGCATTTCTGTGGCAGGAAACAGTGGTTCCTTCTGCAAGGCCAGGGCATTTCCCAGCCCCCTTCTGAGATGATGTTGACCATTGCTAACCTCTGACAGAGTGTCTATGTTCTCTCAAGCTCACGGTTTTCCCTGAAACCATAGCCGAATTGGGATGTGAGGAGTTGCACCCGGCAGGCTGGCATGGAAACCTGAAGAGGAGGGGAGCTTTCCACCGTTCCCTTCAGCCTCCTCTGCTCCTTTCCTTTCTTCAAAGTGAATTCCTTGTGAGATGGCCTGGAAAGGGTGATGTGTTTTAGCACTGGAGATAAGACTGGTGTCTGGGAAGATGTTAAGGACATAGTCAAACATTCTGTTCTGTCACTGCAGTGCTAATTGTCACTGGTGTGTGTCTTTGCCATAATATACAGAAGAAATTCTTGTGTTTCCTTCCTTCCTTCCTTCCTTCCTTCCTTCCTTCCTTCCTTCCTTCCTTCCTTCCTTCCTCCCTCTCTCTCTCTCTCTCTCTCTCTCTCTCTCTCTCTCTCTCTTTCATTTTGTTTTTCTTGAGACAGAATCTTTCTATGTGATTCAGGCTGGAATTGAATCTACGCATGATCCTCCTGCCTCAGCCTCCAGAATGCCAGGATTACAAGTACATGACACAAATGGGATTCTAGAATAGCAATGCATTTTTATAATTGGAATATACTCTGGATACCCCAGAACAGAGTTCTGGAGTATCCTCCCTCCAAAACCCCTGCCTGGATATGTCCAGGGGACACGGAAACAGACCCAGGAATGCCCACCCGGTCATATCTGGGACAATACGTGTGCTCATTATATATGTACACAAACATAAATAAAAATACAATCTTAAAGAACTAGCAGGTCAGGGTGGCACATACCTTTAATCCTAGCACTCAGGAGGCAGAGGCAGGCACATAGATCTCTGAGTTCAAGGCCAGTTTGGTCAATAGAACAAGTTCCAGGACAGTCAGGGCTACATATAAAAACCCCGTCTCAAAAAAAAAAAAAAAAAAAAAAAAGCCAGTGGATGTTAAAAGTGAATAAAAGTTTGATGGGAAATGGCAGACTCACACAATCTCAAAGGATCTCCTCACAAAATATTTACTGATTTTAGAGGAAAAATAGTACAGTCGAGAGGCTCTTCAGACACTGTTTGAACCAAATGATCAAACACACCTTAAGGGATAAATGGGTCACACTGATGTCGTGTTTCCTAATGCGTGCACTGGGTCATTTCTGCCACAAGTGTATAACCTAGATCTCATTGTGAGGGAACAACAGACACATTCTGAATAAGGGCAGTCTATATGTAATTGGCTTTTATCATCAAAGACGCCAGTGACATGAGAGGCACAGACGAGTGCTCTGTTCGATCTGAAGAGACCCAGCGGCCAGGACAATGCGTTTATATGAGATTGATTTTGGATCAATTTTTTCCTTCCTCTTTGGCTGTAAAGAGTGTTATTAGGAAAAATTGGTGAAAACTTAAAAAGGTATGTAGCTTACACAACACTATTAGGTCAATATTAATTTCATGATTTGGAGACTGGGGAGGTGAGAAAGAATGGTCCTGATGTGAGGAAATAAGACACCCAAGTGCTTAGGGATAATGAATCATCTTGTCCGCATCTCCCTCAAAAGTGGCTCAGTAGGGAAAAGGGAAATAGAGAGGAAAGATGATAAGCAAATGGGGTATGAATATTCAGGAATTCTTTGTACTCTTTGCATTTTCTGTGAGAAATACTTTGTGATTTTTCTTAAGTCTGAAATTACTGCAAAGTAAAAAGTTCCCATCTGCGGACTCCAGTTTTGATGAGTGAATGTTCTTCCTGCTCTTCCTGTCTGTCATTCTGAGGCTACACTCTGTCACATAGAGCTTCCTTCAAAAAGACGTGTACAAGGGAGTGTGAGGACTGCGAGTGTGTGTGTATGCGTGTGTGTGTGTGTGTGTATGCGTGTGTGTATATATGTGTGTGTGTGTATGCGTGTGTATATATGTGTGTGTGTGCATGTGTGTATGTGTGCATGTATGTATATGTGTGTATATATGTGTGTGTATATGAGTGTGTATGTATATGTGTGTGTGTGTTTAGATATGTGTGTACATGAGCGTGCATGTGTGTGCAACCAAGTCAGCGTCACAAAAGGCTATCAAGCTTCGATAAAGACAGTGGCTGCAAAGCCAAATCAGAGTGGGAAAGAAATCCAACGACCCATAATGAGTCCTTTCAGGTTTCTCAGGTAAGAGAGGGTACAAATGGCTTTGGTGGGATGTGTCCCCAGCTGGCAAAGTATGAGAAAAGGAATGAGTTTGTCTCTTCCTCTCCTCTCCCCTTCCCTCCCCTCTTCTTCCCTCCCCTTTCCTTCCCTTCCCTTCAGTCTCTCCTCCTTCTCTTCTGTTCTCTTCCCTCCACTATCTTCTCTTCCTCTCCCCTCCCATCCCCTCTCCTTCTCTTCCTTCCTCTTCCCTCTCCTCTCCTTTCTTCTCCTCTCCTCCTCCTTCCTTTTCCTTCTCTTCCCTCCTCTGCCCTCCACCTCCCCTTTCCTCCTCTCTCTTCCTCTCTCTTTCCCCTCTCCTCCCCTCCCCTCTTCCTCTCTTTTCCTCTCCCTTCTTTTCCTATTCGCTTCCTTCCTCCCTCCTTCTTTGCCTGGATTCCTCTCAAACACTCTGGTACCTCTTTGAGGGTCCGTTTCTATCAAGGACGGATCAGTCTCCACAGCAGGGTTCTTTCTCCTTCTGAGTCCATAGAGTGAAAATGAGTGTGTAGGACCTGTTAGCACCGGGCTCTGAAGGTGTCAGGTGGGGCAGGGGCAGGGGCAGGGGCAGGGGCAGGGGCAGGGGCAGGGGCAGGGACAGAGTCGGGGGGTGGGGCAGGGGGGAAGGGAGATGACGTGCGTTCCTGTGAGGCCCAGGGAGCTCCCCCCTCTTGTCCCAACTGGTCCAGCTGCTTTGTACAACCTGGAAGACACGCTCCGAAAACACATCAATGTCACACAAAGGTCATGATATGAAAAGGTTCCAGAGAAAGGTTTGCCGTGTGTGACATTGAATTTCACAGCCCTCCTTGCTCTGCAAGCTGGTTGCTGTAATTCCCAGTGTTGTGAACTGCAGTGAAGCAGAGAGAGGTTCGCCTGTTTACAAATGATCCTGATTGAATGGAACACATCTTGATTCCTTCCCAAGGGTCCAGGAACAATACCAAGAAACGACTTAGGGATGGCCAAGGCAGAGTCCTCCTCCCTTGGAGTGAGCCTCTACTCAACCCGGCTTTTAGAATGCTGGCTTGTGCTTGCAGCAAGGCCTTGGGAAGGAAAGAAAACCGAGTCATTTCCAGTACCGCAGAGATATTTGTCTCAATCCACCAACGCCAGCCAGATATGAATCGTATAAATCAAGTAGGCACGGGGCTTCAGGCTAGGCTGGGAAAACATTTAAGCATTTAAGAGCTGGTCAGCTCCAAACAGATCCAATCAGAGTGAAAATAAAGACACAGAGTGTGAGCCCTTCTAAAGGAGGCCACAGTCTAACCCTGTGGGGAACAGTGGACCCACGGCTGTCTCCAAGGTTGCATATGGATTATTGAGAATCTGAATCTTTCATCATTGTGTGACCGATTTGATCACATACCTCTCAAACAACAACAACAACAACAACAACAACAACAACAACAACAACAACAACCAAACAACCAAACAACCAACCAAAACCCTCAAAACAACTCTACGTCAGAGACTCTGTAAAATAGTATCTGTTATGAATCAAGCGGAACTCGGGCCCTAGATGACTGGTTCTTAAATTTAGGCTTTACTCAGTACCTGGATGACCCGATTAGCTCTTAGACAAGAGTATGTATGGACCAGCAAGAAACTCTCTGTACATTCCTATCGAGGATGGGGATACAAACGTTCGCCCATCTGGGATAATTCACTAGACCCTTGTAATGTGAGAGCAACCCTTCCTGCCTCCCGGGGTCCCTTATGGTAACATATCATTGCTCTTACATGGGAAACCATGGGGCTTAATTTCATTATTTTTTTCTCCCCCTGCCAGTCTGAGGAAGCAGGCACATCAGTTCTTTCAGAGCCAGTGTTTGTAATTTTTAGCAGAAATGTTCTCATTAAGACCTCAAAATTCCCATCTTAAGGGCTCGGGAGAGAGTTTCATCTTAGGAGCGGAAACCTTCGCCAGGAGGAAGCAGGTGCCGGCAGGAGGCCAGGGCAGAGGAAGCTCTGTGGGAGGTGGAAGTGTGGTTACGGTCAAATCTGTCTCCTCGTTGCAGTTGGTGGCTTGGATCACAAGGTGTCGCTGTTGTGAGCGTCCTACTTGAATCTTGGCAATTGTGAACCCATCAAAACCGGGACAAAATTGCTGGTTACACGACGGTTTTAAGCTCCTTCTGGATGGCCACACCCATACTCACAACTTGCCGTTCTGTGGCATCAAGGTGTTCTGTGCGTCCTGATTACAGAGAAACCCTATAATCTGTCTGTTCTCATCATATTTACGATGATGGTTAAAAAGTAGCTTTGGGTTCGATCGTCTCTCCTCCCACTGACAGCCAAGGGCTCTTTATCTGTATTTGAGTTCCGAGAGACAGTGAGACCGGCTTTGACAAACGCAGTGTATTGGAAATAACATTTCTAAAGCAGAGCGGCAAACCACCAGCAGCTTCTATTTCTGTCCTACTTGGATGTTACTGCCATGTCTTAGCGCATTCCCTATGGTGAGGAATGCAAGGAGAGGGGCCATGTGGATAAATGCCAAGGGACTCTGTGCCCAAGTGAAATATATAAGACCTTTCTATATAACCTTCAGGCGAATGACCAATGCAGAGGCATGTGGAACAGAAAAGCCACCCAAAGACAGTCCTGTTAAAATCGCTGGCCCACAGAAGCATAAGCAAAAGAGATGGTTGATTTAACCCCATAAGTTTTAGGGTGGTTTGGTGTCTAGTGAAATATAACTGAATCTGACACAATGAAAGCTAAGGGCCTTACACCACCCTCCGACATGACCCTGACAGAGAGAGCACTCTATCCGGCAGATAGCTAAAACTCTGTCGCTGGGAGCAGAGCTCAGAGACACTCCTGGTTCTAGTATGGTCTACAGGAGGTCAGAAGCTCCTTTCTTTTTTTACTATTTTCTGTACATTGTTCCATCTATTTTTTTTTCTAGACAGACTCTCTCCTTGTAGCTTTGGCTGTTCTGGATCTCTCTCTGTGTAGACCAGGCTGGCCTTGAACTCATAGAGATCCACTTGCCTCTGCCTCCCAAGTGCTGGGATTAAAGGCGTGCACCACCACTGCTGGCTTTTTTTTTTTTTTTTTTTTCCTGCTGTGGTTCTTGCTTCAGGAGCACTGGCCTAGATTCTTCCAACCAATTCTCTCCTTTCTGCCTACTGTCTCTTTACAGGAATGCTGGGATTTCTGATGTGTGCCACCGCCCCTGGCTCCCCATCTCCCACCAGGAATCTGATTCTGGTCATAAGGTTTGCATGGCGAGCCTTTTACCCACTGAGCCATATTTCTGGCCCTTCACTATATTTTTAAAACATTCCACAGAATTTGTAAGAAATCTAATTTACCTAACAACAGGAGATTGGGCAAATAATTTATGGTAAATTCACTTCACTTCACAAATAAAAAAACACCCTCCC
>CACVCL010033158.1:0-10286 GCA_902729485.2 Mus minutoides | reverse complement strand
CTGAGCCACCAAGCCGTGTCACCAGCCCTACAAACCATTCCATCATCCTGGAGTGATCCTGTACATGGTTCACACTGTAAGAGGAGTTTGAGACCAGCAAGAGGAACAGCCAGGATGCTGCATTTTCCTCTCAGCCCCTGAGCAATTATGTTGTTCTGAAACCAGAAATCCGGGAGTATGTGGAAGGCATTCCCCCAGACTCTGAGTTTGAGCCTCAGCAGAGAGGAAGGGAGGGAGGGAGGGAGGGAGGGAGGGAGGGAGGGAGGGAGGGAGGGAGACAGAGGCAAAAGAATTGGAGAAGAGCTGGTTAAAGGAGTGAAAATTTGTCTGACTGCATGAAAAAAGTCCTTTATTTCCATTTCCCTCACGACTCCATCCCTTTGACTTGGAGTGTTCCAAGAGATAATTGTCTGTCAGGCTACCCTTTGTCTGCAAATCAGTTTGTCCTGGATGGAAATTGAAGATGTAGAACTTAGACCAGAGAGTTGTTTTCAATTTCATACTAGACTGAGGTTCCTAGTAGGAGACTGTGAGGAATAGCAACCTGTCTTACTGTTTTGTTTTTAAAGATTTATTTATTTTATTTATATGAGTACACTGTAGTTGTCTTCAGACAGGACAGAAGAGGGCTTGGGATCCTATCACAGATGGTTGTGAGCCACCATGTGGTTGCTGGGAATTGAACTCAGGACCTCTGGAAGAGCAGTCAGTGCTCTTAACCGCTGAGCCATCTCTCCAGGCCTTACTGCGTGTGTGTTTTGTTTTGTTTTTTAATCGATTATGTTTTATTTAGTTTATGTGTACTGGTGTTTTACTTGCCTGCATGTGTATCACACTTACATAGTACACAGGTCAGAAGAGGGTGTCTGATGCCCTGGAATTGGAGTCACCAAGGTTCGGGAGTCACTAAGTGGGTTCTGGGAATCCAGCCCAGGTCTGATCTTACCCTTTGAGCCATATCTCAAGCCCCAGAACACTTTTTTCTTAAAGAGAGAGGGAAAGGAAACATATTCAAGACTCCAATAAGGAAGTTGAGGGTGGTGGCACATGCCTTTAATCACAGTACATCTAGAAGAAGGCAGATCTTGAGAGTTCGAGGCCATCCTGGTCTATCTACATAGAGAGTTAGGTCAGCCAGGGCTATACTGGGAAGCTCTTTAATATATCCCAATAAAGAGCATTTTCAAGTTCTAAAGAACTTGAATACTTGTTTTCTTTCTTTCTCTCTCTCTCTCTCTCTCTCTCTCTCTCTCATATTGCAGCCAGTTAAGGCTGGCCAGGAATGTCTGCTAATTCTCCTGCCTCAACTTCAACTTCTGAGATTACAGGTGTGAGCTGCTGAGAATTTACAACGATTCATCTAGTCAAAAAACCAAAACCAAACCAAACCAAAAACAAAACAACAAAACCAGGTGAGGCCAGGTTCATCGTATCCTCTTCTCTCCTTTAAGTTGCTGTTCCACGGTTTTTGAATAGAGTCCAATCCAAGATGCGGGCAGGGAGCAGCTTCGCCAGTTGGGAGGATTTGGCCCATACTGAGAAGCAAAAGCGGCTTTCTAAACTCAATCGTCCTTCTTCTTTTCAAGTTCTCCTCCTCTTTCTCTCCAGGGAGACAACAGAAATAATTGATCCATCATCCGGTTCCAGACACAGATTCCCATGCAAATTCCCTCCCCTCTCCAGACCTCAAAGTTACAATCCTAAAGTGAAGGGAGTTGGGGAGGGGGCATTTCTTCGGGCCACCTCACCCCTCAGCCAGGTGAGAAGTGAGAGGAGAAATTCTCTACCACAACCCCAGCCTCCTCCCTCTCTCCAGCCGTACACACCATCTTTCTGGTGTGGAATCACTTAAAGTTTGGGTAAAACTCCCTTTTCTCCCAGGAGATCAAATCTGGAAGCTTTTAGGAGGCGGAGCAAGGATTGGGAGGGAGAAAGCAAATTCCCCAAAACATTCGTCAGACCTAAGAGAGTCGTTTCTTTACTCAAAACTGCCCATCACCCCCCACCCTACCCCACCCCCCGCCATTAACTTTCGATTAAGACCTCCTCCTTATGGCAACTAAACTTTACTTTGCATAATTAAGATTTTCCTCGGAAAGGGGGTGGATTGAATCCTCAGCTCCGGGCCTTTCTCCTTCACTTCACCCCCCAACCCCCACCCCAACCCCGCAGCCTGGCCTCTGAGTTCCTGAATTTTCTCACTTTGAGGTGCCACTAAACACAAAGAACCATAATGGGCTCCTTTGTGCTCGCTATGGGGCAATTACACCCCGGAGTCCCGGCCCCTTTAAGAGCCTCTTAAAGAGACAGGCTCTCATTTTTCAGAGGGTTACTTTAGGGTGTGTGTAGGGGGAGGGGCGAGGAAAACTTCTAGGAGTCCTTGTTTAGGGTGAAGTGACACTTTTACCTCCACTCTCTGAGAGGGGTTGAGAGACGTCTTTGCAAGCTATTCGCTAATGTGCTTTAAAAACATACACATATTTTTTTTGTGTGTGTATATATATATATATATATATATATATATATATACTTTTTTTAAAACGGGATTTTTATCTTGGTTTTATAAATGGTACTGAAAAGGGGGCGGTGATCAGGGGCAGGAGCAAAGAGCTCTCGTACCTCAGAGGGTTTGGGCACTAGGGCCACAGATTAGGCTAGAGTTGCCTGGGTCGGATGCCACTTTGAGAAAACGTGTCTCCGGATCTTGCCTGGGCGGATCTTGCCTGGGCGACTCCGAAGCAATCTCGGACTGAGCAAACAGCTCCTAATATAATAATAGCTTGTCTCTTTAAAAAAGCAGAAGGAGGGGGGTAGAGTTTTCTTGGCATCTGGTTTCTGATCTCATTATGTTGTGGTCGACCAATCCAGCCCTCGGGGCTGGTCCTCCAGTTTAAATCTGATTGGCCGAGATCACATTTTGGGCTGGTGCAAAGCTCGACGGGGCGGTTTCAAGGATCCCTTTTGAGGGGGGCTGAGGAGAGGGCGGGGCCGCCAGCGGGGGCCCCCTTGAAACCGACTAATTGGGATCGGAGAGGCCGAGGTGAGGGCTGAAGGAGGCACAAAGGAGTCGCTGGGTAGAGGAGGGTGGGGAGAGGGGAAGCCCAGAGGCTAGAGGAGGAAGAGGAGCTAGGGCAGCGGTGCACGGCGTCTCCGACCGTCAGTCCGACCGCGGCGAGCCAGCAGGCGGGTGCGCGGCCCCCTCCCCCGCTGCCCAGCCTTCCCAACTCTGCGGCCGCGAGCAAAGTTTGCAAGGAGGCGCGGAAGGCGGCCGGGCAGCTAAGCGGCAGCGGGGAAGGCGCGCGGTCTCTGGGTTGGGGGCGGGGGCTGGGGGGCGCCCCGGAGCCGAGTGGGGGGCGGCGGCCAGCATGCGGGCCCGCAGCGCCCTGCCCCGCAGCGCCCTGCCCCGCCTGCTGCTGCCGCTGCTGCTGCTGCCGGCCGCCGGGCCGGCCCAGTTCCACGGGGAGAAGGGCATCTCCATCCCGGACCACGGCTTCTGCCAGCCCATCTCCATCCCACTGTGCACGGACATCGCCTACAACCAGACCATCATGCCCAACCTTCTTGGCCACACGAACCAGGAGGACGCGGGCCTGGAGGTGCATCAGTTCTACCCGCTGGTGAAGGTGCAGTGCTCGCCCGAACTGCGCTTCTTCCTGTGCTCCATGTACGCTCCGGTGTGCACAGTGCTGGAGCAGGCCATCCCGCCGTGCCGCTCTATCTGCGAGCGCGCGCGCCAAGGCTGCGAGGCGCTCATGAACAAGTTCGGCTTCCAGTGGCCCGAGCGCCTCCGCTGCGAGCATTTCCCGCGTCACGGCGCGGAGCAGATCTGCGTGGGACAGAACCACTCGGAGGACGGAGCTCCTGCACTACTCACCACCGCGCCACCTTCTGGGCTGCAGCCCGGCGCGGGTGGCACCCCGGGCGGCCCTGGCGGTGGTGGCGCGCCCCCGCGCTACGCCACTCTGGAGCACCCTTTCCACTGTCCCCGCGTCCTCAAGGTGCCGTCCTATCTCAGCTATAAGTTTCTGGGTGAGCGCGATTGTGCCGCGCCCTGCGAGCCTGCACGGCCCGACGGCTCTATGTTCTTCTCGCAAGAGGAGACTCGTTTTGCTCGTCTCTGGATCCTCACATGGTCGGTGCTGTGCTGCGCTTCCACCTTCTTCACGGTCACCACCTATTTAGTGGACATGCAGCGATTCCGCTACCCAGAGCGGCCCATCATCTTTTTGTCCGGCTGCTACACCATGGTGTCAGTGGCCTACATCGCGGGCTTCGTGCTCCAGGAGCGCGTGGTGTGCAACGAGCGCTTCTCGGAGGACGGTTATCGCACGGTGGTGCAGGGCACTAAGAAAGAAGGCTGCACTATACTCTTCATGATGCTCTACTTCTTCAGCATGGCCAGCTCCATCTGGTGGGTAATTCTGTCCCTCACCTGGTTCCTGGCAGCCGGTATGAAGTGGGGCCACGAGGCCATCGAGGCCAATTCGCAGTACTTCCACCTGGCCGCCTGGGCCGTGCCGGCCGTCAAAACCATCACCATCCTGGCCATGGGCCAGATCGACGGCGACCTGCTGAGTGGCGTGTGCTTCGTGGGCCTCAACAGCCTGGACCCGCTGCGGGGCTTCGTGCTGGCGCCGCTCTTCGTATACCTGTTCATCGGTACATCCTTCCTGCTGGCCGGCTTCGTGTCACTCTTCCGCATCCGCACCATCATGAAGCACGACGGCACCAAGACGGAGAAGTTGGAGAGGCTCATGGTGCGCATCGGCGTCTTCTCGGTGCTCTACACGGTACCGGCCACCATCGTCATCGCTTGCTACTTCTATGAGCAGGCCTTCCGCGAGCACTGGGAGCGCTCCTGGGTAAGCCAGCACTGCAAGAGCCTAGCCATCCCCTGCCCGGCCCACTACACGCCCCGCATGTCGCCCGACTTCACAGTCTACATGATCAAATACCTCATGACGCTCATCGTGGGCATCACGTCGGGCTTCTGGATCTGGTCCGGGAAGACACTGCACTCGTGGAGGAAGTTCTACACGCGTCTCACCAACAGCCGGCATGGCGAGACCACCGTGTGAAGCGGTCTCGCCTGCCGGGCGTCCCCCTCTCCCAGGTCCGGACTGCACCGTGCCTTCTCCTTCACTCAGGAGGCGGGGAGGTGCACCCTACGGACTCCTATTTTATTTTTTTAAATAAAGAACGGTTAAAAAAAAAAACCATTTTATTTTAGGTCGCTTTTTAAAAAGAACTCTGCCCAACACCCCCCACCACCAGGTTTGTAATTAAAACTGTAAATAGTCTTTGTAAATTTAATTATATATTTTCTATTTAAAAGAAAAAAAGGAAAAAAAAAAAAGATCGAGGGCGCCAGGGCTGGAGAATGGGGTGGGGGAGGGGGAGAAGGTCTCGCCTTTTCTAAGTGCCCTTTTAAAAGCTGCCCTGTGCTCTGGTTCGATTTTTTTTTTTAGTGATTTGGCAGGGCTGGGCCTGCTGGGAGAGGCACCTAGCCTGCTCACTATTTTTGTTGGCTTAAAGGAGTTGGGAGTTAGTTCCACTCAACTTCTATAAAAGCTAAATTTGCAAGCCTCCTCACCGACGCTGGGCCTGTGGAAGCTGTTGGGTATTTTTTAACAAGACTTGGATTCGTTTTTGTTTTATTTTATTTCCCGTTTTCCCCGCTCCACACCCCCCATCCCCCCCCACGCCCCCTTCCCCCTCCTCATTTGTTCTGTCTTCCCCGCTCGCTCGCTCGGTATCTGGAAACCTCCCAATCCAGATGTAGACGTGGAAAAAAACATAGCGCTTTTAGGGAGAGGGCGGAGATGTGGGGAGGAATGGCCTCCACCCCCACCACCCCCAGCCCACTCCCCGTGGGCACGGAGATCCTTCTGTGATTTCAGCTCTGGCCCACGCGCAAAGAATGGGCAACAAAACGCTTTGTGAAGTGTGTTTTGACATCCCCCCCCATTGCACACACCACTTTAAGAACGACCCTCTTTCCCTGGGTTTTGGGGGTACCGCTAGATTCTTTACTGGCAAACCCTGGGATCTTTGGCGCTTTCGTTCCTTTCTCTCCCGGTAGGCTGCTCTTCCGCGGTGGGATCCAGGTTAGCTGTTTGTAGGACTGGGTTGTGTGTTATGTGTGGGTTTTTGTTCGGGTTGTTTTTCTTTTCCAAAAGCAGTAAAAATAGGTTGGGTTGGAGGGAGGGAATGGATGGGCTGGTGGGATTTTTAGTTTTCTTTTGACAAAAGACTGGCCTTTAAAAAAAAACAAAAACGAAAAGTTGTTCAGGGAAACAACAAAAACTAATGGTTTAAGTTTGCTTTAGAAGGTCTCTCTGGGCAGTCTCTTTGTGGCGGTGGGGGTGGGGTTGAGTGTTTACGTGACATTCATTCTATATCATAAGATATTGATAAGAATGTTTCTAACATGTTCCCCCCCCCCTGCACACAAATAAAAGTAAGGATTTTGCGTAAGTTAGTGGCCTGAGAGACATTCTATAAAGTATCTTTGTTGGTGTGAGAATTCCAGTTTCCAGCACGCATGGGTTCCCTGAGTCTGGAGTACTTTACAGCTTGCATGCTAAAGAAGCGATCTGAAGACCAGTGGGCCAGAGCTCCGCTCTCAACCCTCTCTCCTGTTTCTTGATAATAAATAGTGCAAATTAAAACCTAATAATCATCATAATAAAGTGCATTTAATTATCTTCAGATCTAGCCCTTTAATTGTGTTTAACAGGGTTGTAACACCACTGCCCTTAACCAAGCCACACCCCCCTCCTCCCCTCTCCCCTTCACCTACTTGGTTGGGGCCTGGGGAGAGTGGGCTCCAGGCCTCAATTGTTTGACTAAAGAGTTATGGGAAAATTGATTTCTTATCATCTTTTGTTGGCTGACTTGGGGACAAGGGAGAAAGTAAGTTGGAACCCCTACTTCCAAGTGTTTGTGTGTGTTAGTTTATGTTGGGGGAGGGGAAGTGGAAATGTTTGGTGGTAATTGAAGTCATATGTGGGGCTTTGCTTGCAATTGTATTGAAGCCTGGGCGTTTCAGCGGAGCCCCCCCCCTTCCCAAAATATATAGTCTCTCTTCAAATTATTTGTGCCAAGTTTACTAAGGCTCAATATAAATTTGCCTTAACTATCAAAGTGGTGGTGGTGGTGGTGGGAGACAAGAAGAAATGTCACCACCACAGGTCCCTTTCACATCTTAAGGAACCCCACAAAGGCTTTAGGAAAGGGTTAAATTCTGCACAAATTATAAGTGCCTCTCCTGGCGATAAAGGTGAGACTCCAGCAATCAAGTGGGGGCTTCAGTGCCTGGGATCCAGTACAAATAGGAAAAAGGGATGATGGTTTCTGCTGAAGATTTGGGGAGAGCTCCTCCCACCCCCTAAGGTTGCCAGGGACTTGGCTTTGTGTGCTTCTGTGACATCGGCTTCTGTACCCTCACAGGAATGGCTCAGAAAGAGGTGAAAAGGTGACAATTGCCTTTTCTTCCCCATTCCCTCCCCCCACCTCATGGTCTGCCAACATAGGGGTACAGAGCCTGCAACAATAGACAAAGTGGCTTCGTGACAGGGGCGGGGGAGGAAAGATAAATTAGCCTCTTGGAGAGCCACAGATCCTAAAGATACAACCCCCCCCCCCAAGAGGTGTCCAAGGAACTGAGGTGCTAGAGAGGAAGCAGGAGAATGTAAGGGGAGTCCTCCCTACACCCCACTCCCACTTTAATGAACTGGCTCTGAGAGGAAGGGATACTTTAGACCATGGTGTGAGGGAGCTGTAGGCTAGAAAAGGCCTTAGAAGGAATGCCGAGGATAGGCCGTACCCAGAATCAGTGTCTCCTGTTGAGTGGAAAACCAAATTAAAATTGGTGGGCTTTGAGGTCCACCATTGCAGGCCGGAGGAACCAGCTTCCCATCTTATAAATGTGTTAACCTTTTCCTCTACAGAGAGGCCTTGCAAGGAAAACTTGGTAGGTCACAGGCCACAGGTGCTCTTTTTCTCTGTTCTCCCAGGTCCTAGAGCAACATGGCTGCTCCTCTGGGGCCAGGTCTCTCCTTGAGACTGTTTAGACTTGTCCCCACCCCCCAAATCCTGGCCTTACCTCAGACACATTCCCATTGTTACGAACTCTTAGTCCTTTTATAGAATATTAAAAAGTTATACTCTAGAAAGGCCCCTTACATTCTCTGAGACAAATTCCTCCATGGATGTCCAGAAGATTGAGCGCTGGCTTCTTTTTAGTGGACGCATAGCCTGCCAACTCCTGGATTATTGAGAGGGGGATGGGGGGGAGGTCTCCAAGGGGTGGTGGGATTCCTAGTTTGGGTCTGATTCTAGCTATACCTGCCTGGGTTCTCTGAAGCATGCAGTGAGTTCCCAGGGCTATACTCCTGCCCCTTTGAGCTGAATTGTCCCTCTGAGGAGTTACTGCTCCTTGATCACCCCAGCTAAACTCCTAAAGCTAAACTTCTGCTGGCAAAAAATGCACTAACTCAGAGAATATGGAAAATCCTTAGCTCTCTGCAGGGTGGGAGAGTGGGAAGAGGCCCACTCACACAAATGTACAATTTTGCATTTAAATTTACGAGGGTTTGGTCCACTCCCCAGCCCTAGCTAGCTCTCTCATTTCTGCTGTGGGACAGAAATCAGGGTGATGGACACAGTAGCTCATACCTGAAATCTCAGCCTGAGGAAGGTTGAGGACCTTGCACACACATATACACCCACAATTTGAGGGGTGACTAACTGGAAAAAGCAGAAACAGCCCCACACTAGATGGTTCTCTTTGGATGATGGGATTCTCCTGTCTCTCGGACAACCAGGTATCAGCCACAGCAGGCTGTGAAGGATAGGCAGGCAGTCCAGTGTGTTTTGGGGGGGACAAAAGGCAGGGGCCTGCAGCTATGTGCGGCGAGATGCTTAGGCAAGGCAGGCCAGTGATACATGTCTGCAGCTTAACTTAGTCTGTCTGGTGTTCCCAGGGGTGGAAAGGTCATGGTTCCTGTCAAGTAAGTCTGCCATGAGGTAATAATAGTGGGTCAGGTGATAGAGACAGAGCCAGCCCTGAGCACATGCCCAAGAAACCTTAGCACTTTTCCAACTACTTAGGATAAATTCCTGAAAATAGAATTACTGGCTCAAAGAACACACATTTCCCGAGGGCCGTGTCACCTGTTGTTCCTGGTTCTTTTCACAGATTAGCATGATTTCCCATGATCCCAGGTTCCATCTCTGATTCTGCATGGTAGCCTAGTGTCCAGAGGCTTGTCAGGGTGATGGTGGGCAGCATATCTCTCTCTCTCTCTCTCTCTCTCTCTCTGATGAGGACACAAATGTCTTACTTGCCTGAGTGAGCAGGGCACACACCAGGGTGGGACAGCCTCTCCATCAGCTTTGAAGCTAGCTAATTAGGGCTAGGGCTGTCACAGCTGGCTTCCCCTGTGCCTCCCCCTGCTCCTCCCGGACCTCTGAACCTCCTGCCCCAGCTTCTCCCCCCCCCCCCCTCTGCAAAGGCACCCGATTTTGCAAAACAGAAGGGCTAAGGCAAAAGTAAGTGAGATGAAATTGGGAACTCGGACAGAGAACTCGCTCATACTTTACTGTTTGGAGTCTTGACTGCTTAGAATATCTGTTCATTCCCAGTGCGGCCTAGTGAGGAGCCAGCCGTGGCTGAGGGGCTGAGCTCTGAGCCCTTTGTTTGAAAGCCAAAGCTTTCTCAAAGTTCCAGCTTTCCAGTCTGGCCCTTATAATTAGCCCCAATCAGAGTGTTTATGTCAGAGGCTAGGACGGAACTCAGAGCCCCTTGATTTCATTCAAAACATGGGGTGGAGGAGAAGGAGAGGGAGCTTTGTGTGTGTGGGGGCAAGCAAGAAGGAGGGTGGGGGTGGAAAGTGGGGACTAGGAGCTCTGGAAGAGGGACGGATATGAGGATTCCAGCGGGTGACAAATATCTTTTCTTTGGCCATAGCAGGGATCAGGACACCTTCCCAGGGTAGCTGATCCCTCCAAGGCTCCAGCATCCTGACACGTGGCAGGCTCTGTGGGTGGGTGGGCTTATGCCAGCCGGAAATGACTTGGGTATAATTAACACAACTAACCACCTCCGCCCAGTGGGAGGGAAGGGTGCAGGCCAGAGCTCCCGGGACCCCAGGAAGTTCTGGCTGCCATTCTTCTTCCTCTCCCTAACCCCCCACCCTCCAAGCCAGGCTCTGCAGTCTCCTAAGCTGCTGGAGTCTGAGTGTGGTCTGGGAGAGGAGGTGGCAAAGGAGGTGGCTTCTTAT
>CACVCL010033153.1:0-10316 GCA_902729485.2 Mus minutoides | reverse complement strand
CAACTTTGTATCTCAAATATCTATGAAAATTTTATTCGGTCTGTATTAACTAGTGAAGATACAAATATCTACAGTCCAGCAAGGTCTTTTTTTTCTAAATTTTTTATTAGATATTTTCTTAATTTACATTTCAAATGCTATCCCAAAATTTCCCTATAACCCCCCCCCGCCCTGCTCCCCTACCCACCCACTCCCACTTTTTGGCCCTGCCGTTCCCCTGTATTGGGGCATATAAAGTTTACAATACCAAGGGGCCTCTTTTCCCAATGATGGCTGACTAGGCCATCTTCTGCTACATATGCAGCTAGAGACACGAGCTCTGGGGGTTCTGATTAGTTCATATTGTTGTTCCTCTTATAGGGTTGCAGACCCCTTCAGCTCTTGTGGTACTTTCTCTAGCTTCTCCATTGGGAGCCCTGTGTTCCATCCTATAGATGACTGTGAGCATCCACTTCTGTATTTGCCAGGCACTGGCATAGCCTCATAAGAGACAGCTATATCAGGGTCCCTTCAGCAAACTCTTGCTGTCCTATGCAATAGTGTCTGAGTTTGGTGACTGATTATGGGATAGATCCCCGGGTGAGGTAGTCTCTGGATAGTCCATCCTTTTGCTTAGCTCCAAATTTTGTCTCTGTAACTCCTTTCATGGGTATTTTGTTCCCTATTCTAAGGAGGAATGAAGTATCCACATGCTGGTCTTTCTTATTCTTGATTTTCTTGTGTTTTGCAAATTGTATCTTGGGTATTCTAAGTTTCTGGGCTAATATCCATTTATCAATGAGTTCATATCTAATGACTTCTTTTGTGATTGGGTTACCTCACTAAGGATGATATCCTCCAGATACATCCATTTGCCCAAGAATTTCATAAATTCATTGTTTTTAATAGCAGAGTAGTACTCCATTGTGTAAATGTACCACATTTTCTGTATCCATTCCTTTGTTGAGGGACATCTGGGTTCTTTCCAGCTCTGGCTATTATAAATAAGGCTGCTATGAAC
Organism: Mus minutoides; assembly: GCA_902729485.2. Classification (NCBI taxonomy): domain Eukaryota; kingdom Metazoa; phylum Chordata; class Mammalia; order Rodentia; family Muridae; genus Mus; species Mus minutoides. The sequence continues at coordinate 9,316 of CACVCL010033153.1, read as the reverse complement.
ATAGTGGAACATGTGTTCTTATTGCCAGTTGGAACATCTTTTGGGTATATGCCCAGGAGAGGTATTGCTTGATCCTATGGTAGTACTATGTCCAATTTTCTGAGAAACTGCCAGACTAACTTCCAGAGTGGTTGTACAAGCTTGCAATCCCACCAGCAATGGAGGAGTGTTCCTCTTTCTCCACATCCTCGCCAGCATCTGCTGTCACCTGAATATTTATTTTAGCCATTCTGACTGGTGTGAGGAGGAATCTCCCAGCAAGGTCTTAAAGCTTAATTTTCTCAATTGAAATTGGGCAACATGTTATCCTGAAAACTCAAATTTAAAGCTGAGCCAGGGAAGTATGAAAATGAGCTCAGACATAGGAATGTACCAATTCCACTGCATAATAATAAGAGATATGCTTTAAATTTTACTTTTTATAAATCATATGTAAAGGTATAACATTGTCAACTAATTCAGAGTCAAAATATTTTATAATGCATTTATTTTGACAGTTGTTACTTTTTATTAGATAAATTGGGGTATGTATGTATATATACATGGGTTTCATAATCAAGTGAGCTTTTTCATGTGGATAGGAAGCATCCAAACACACCTATTTCAGGGAAGAATTCTGATTCCTTCAAAATTTTGTTCCTGCAGCTATAAATACTTTTGCTAAGCACACATCACCATCCTACGCATATACTGTCCCTGGCCCATCATCTGGGTTAGGACTTACCTTGTTCAGCTACATATGTCTCTGGATTCTGGCTTTGTCTCTTATTGCCCCACAACCTATTCTTCTGGCAAGCCATCAATACAGCAGGCTTCTGTCATGTTTGACTAGTTTCTAGTGAAGCTTATAGAACTCAGAGAAACATTTGACTTACTGAGGACACAGTTGAAGCAGCCAGATTGAGAGGGTGCATGGACAGGCATGGGGGCCAGTTGAGACTCCTTGCATCTCTCCATGTGTTCTCTGTGCTCTCAAGCTTATGAGTGGCAGTCTAAGTGTTCTTTAATAGCTGTGCCTGGGTGTTTTTAATGGAAGCCTCTTTCCATAGGCACAGCAGGTCACCTCATTGGTCACTGATGATCACCCTGGCCTTTAGCACCTCTCTCCTCTCCAGATTTAGGATGAGGACTAACAGTCTCAACCATGCAGAGAACACTTAAAGGTTGTCTGTCATTTCATGATGATACAGGATGAGCCACTGTTTAAATATCCAATGTGTTATAGGAGCGGAGTACCAAGAAATGCAATGAAAACCAAAAGTATGCTTATTGTGCATATTGTAAAACACTATAGAGTACCACTCCTTCAATCTTGTAAGAAAAATGTTCAAATAGTCAGATTTCACATGGGGACCAGAAAACCTGATGTGCAGAAGAGCCAACAGAGAGAGAGAGAGAGAGAGAGAGAGAGAGAGAGAGAGAAAATAAGCAGTTGCTAGGAAGAAGATGAAATTCTCAGTCCTTGAACTATAGAGAGAACCTGTGTATGGTCAGAAATATTTGCTGAAAAGGAATGGAAAAAGGCTTAACTTTGAGACCCCCCATTTGTGGGTTACTGGGGGAAGGCATAATGAGAAACATGCTTAGAGAATATTAAAAAACCCTGACAATTTTGGTCTCCCAGGGGGCTGGAACTTAGTCCTTGTAATATATTTAATAGTGTGCTTTTGTGGTGCTGTGTATAAAAAGGATCTTTTTAGTGGTCCATGATACACAACTGCTTCCAATAAAAAGCAGACTTAACAATAAGAAAGGCTGATAGTAAATATGTCAAAATTAAAAAGAAAACTTTAAACAACCTAGATTACTTCTAAACTAAGAAAAATGCAAATTGATCCATACTTTAAAGTTAATCAGAAACCATAAGTCCTCACAAAGCAACTTAAAAACTCTCCCCATCAAAATAAGGCCAAGTCACTGAAAATGTCCTGTCTCATAGAAGCCCTATATTAATCAAGATTTTTTTTAATGCATGCATTTTTAAAGTAGGAAAACCAAACCACAACTGCAAGTAATAATAATAATATGGCAGATAGTTTTGTAAAAATATCATGATTTACCATTAGTGAGTGAATTGTCAAGGCATTCAAAAAAATTGGCTTCAAAATGGTGATGGAGCCGTTTTACTTCCTGTGCTAACAGCCTCAAGAGGAAATACGGGCAGCAGTTGATTTAGTAGTCTGGCCATCCAAGACTCATCTTAAGTGGTTTACACTGGGAAATATATTTTACTCTTTTAAAAGTGCATATTTGTACTAATTCATATTAAGAAAAAGCATGTTGGGGGCTGGAAAAATAGCTCAGTGGATAAAATGCTTACTCAGTAAGCATAAGGACCTCATAAACCACAAAAAATGGTGGGTACACTTGTTCCTGCCTGTAACCCTGGCTGTCGGTGGATGCAGAGGAACACTGGAATGGCTAACCAACCTGTGTGGCCAAAATGGTGAGCTCCAGGTTCACGGAGACCCAGCCTCAATAAAAAAATGAGGTCAGGAAAAAAAAAGACCAAAAAAGAAAAAAAAATCCCCCCAAAACAAACAAACAAACGAACACCTCAATATACATCTGTCTTCCACATGTGCATACACAGGAGAACACACATGCACACATATATACACAGCACACATATGCATGTTATTTTAAGGAAAATTGACACAATAAAACAGTACAGAACACTGTGTAAGCATGGCAATGAAAATGAATGAAAGTGTAAGTTGATAAACTGAGAAATATTGATCTTTCTGATACACTGTGTCAGATAACTAATGTCATGAGCTCTGCCATGCCCTGGAAACATGTTTGGAAAAACTGTGCCTCTACTCTGAGACCTTCATGTACCTAAGACTAACATACTTGAATTGGTAGGTAATATGGTAATTTGCTCTGTTCTTCCTGGCTGGGGCAGTGTGATTCCTCACTACCCACCCTCTCTTAGTTAGGGTTTACTGCTGTGAACAGACACCATGACCAAGGCAACTCTTATAAAGGACAACATTTAATTGATGCTGGATTACAAGTTCAGAGGCTCAGTCCATCATCATCAAGGTGGAAGCAGTGCAGCATCCAGGCAGGCATGATGCAGGCAGAGATGAGAGATCTACATCTTCATCTGTAAGCTGCTAATGGAAGTCTGACTTCCAGGCACCTAGGAAGTGGGTCTGATAGCCCACAACCATAGTGACACACCTATTCCAACAAGGCCACACCTACTCCAACATGGCCATACCTTCTAATAGTGTCACTCCCTGGGTGGAGCATATGCAAACCGTCGTACACCCCAATGCTCTGGAGTTCTTGAATGACACACATGCACAGCCTTATTTTTAATATGCCTAATAATGCAATGGCCGGGCTACTCCCTAACTCCATGTGGCTAACACACACTCTCCTCTGATATTCCTGAATTAATACTTACTAAATCTATATTTCATATTTGCTGCCCTGGACCCTGCTGGGCAGCCCTCCTGGGGCTACTTTCCTGACTTTTACATGATTGTTACTATGTCTTCTGTAGCTCTCCTGCCTAATCAATCTTCCAGCTTCCCCAACATGGTGGTACTGCCTCTCTCTCTCTCTCTCTCTCTCTCTCTCTCTCTCTCTCTCTCTCTCTCTCTCTCTCTCTCCTGTGTTTCTGCTCCAGGAAGCTTAAAATTCCTGCCTCTATCTCTCTACCCAGCCATTGGCTACTGGCAACATTATTTCTCAATCAGAGCCAACTGGGGGCCTGTGTGATTTCGGGAGTAGAATTAGTACAGATAGCATTAGAACCAACCCTCAACACATACTGCATTCCTTTTCTTATCAGTATAGTTGAGCATTGGCTTTTTCATTGAAAGGTCTATGGCTCCCTATATTGCTTGCTGTCTTACTGCAGGACATTACACTAGAGACGAAGCTGTTCCTGCACTTGCTTTCCGCATGGACCTCAAAAGCCATACCAGTTCCGGAGACAGACTGGAATTTATGTGTCCCTAAGTATGCCCATTCATGCCTCAGAAGGTCACAGTGACCCCATGGACCTCATGGGCCAAACCTCCCTGATCTGAAGAACTCAAAAGTCTAGACTCTTAACTAAACCAGCCTCATATTCCCCATTCTGTAGGCATGGTTTCTACGTATGAGAAAAAGGAAGCTGAAAACCTTGGGCCAAACAGTGGTCCTCAGTTGCTTCAAATGCTTTTGTGGCTCCTGTCACTTACATGAGCCTGATGCTTTATTGGGGTCACACAAGCATGCTTCCTCTACTCTGCCTTCCTCTATAATGCCATCCTATTTCCTCCTCTTAGGGGGACTTGACTCTTCTTATTTTTCCAGCAAGCTACTTAAGACCTTGTTCTCTTGGTAAGACCTTTACCTAGTCAAACAAACCTAGTCTGTTCCCTAGTCAAATACGCTTTTCTGACAGAGACCTTCCTTGATGGCACCCAATAAGACCTCAGTTCCCATAAGCTCTTTCATCTGTCCCTTATGCAGTGTTTTGCAAAGTGTGTCACAGGCAGGTTAGGAGTTCATAGGCCACTTTTGAGAATCAGTTTTCTTCACCATGAGTTCTAGAATCAAACTCAGGTTCTCAGGCTTCTGCTTTGAGCACTTACTTTTTCATGCTGAGCCACCTCACTGGCTTTTCCTTGAACCTATTTACTTTAAAACTTTCCATGCTCTCATGCTTTAATGTGTGTGTGTGTGTGTGTGTGTGTGTGTGTGTGTGTGTGTGTGCTGTCCTGACAACTAGCTGCATTTTGTTTTAATACAATGTAAATTATTTCTGCTATTATAGCACATCTATAGTTACTATAATTACCATTATATTTAAATTTGTCTTTATCATCTTGATTTCTGTTTGAAGTACTTTCAATAACACTTTTTCTACTTCCTTAAATTTATGTCTCATTTTTCACACACAAACACATGTATGTATGTATGTGAAAGCTCAACAATCTGAGTGTATTATGCCCACATAAAATCTAGCAGTTCATGTACAATGCTACCTCTCTTATAATTTTAAGATTTTCTACTTTGTTTCTGTATTTTTGATGCCACAAGTTTTATATTAATTTTACTAATTTATACCTTCAGTATTCATTCAATTTTATCCAAATACATAATATTCTTCCTCACAATTCTATGGATCTCAGACTTGCCCTCCGGGTCTTTTTCCTTCTACTGAAATATGCCTTCTTGTTCTCTTAATGATAGTATACCAAAAGCGCTGTTTTGTTTCACAGAAAATGCCTTTCTCTTGACACATTGTTTTCCTGGCTATTTAATGTAAGGCTGGAAACATGCTGAACCATGTTAGTGGGTTTTTGTTGTTGTTCTTTCTGGTTTTTGTTTTTAAACTGGCTTCTGGCTTCTACTGTGAAAACCTAGCCTTCAGTCTTAGTGCCCTCTCTAACTGTGATCAGTCTCTTCTCCCTTCATATTTTTAAATACTATTTAATTTTGACATTCACTTTTAATAAGCTCTAAGACTTGATGTTGATTTCTTTATGTCAGCCTTCTTGGTACACAACCAAGAAGGTTAATAGTACACATCCAATGACATATATTAAAATGTTTCATCATTTGGAACAAATTATGTCTTCTAATATTTTTCATGTCCTTTCTCTGTTTTTCCTTGCGGAGTATCTGCCATATTCATCAGAGTATTTGGTGAATATGTCTGAGACCACAGTAAATAATGCCCATAAAAATCCCTGTTCATACTTTCTCTAATCCTTTGACTCTGTAGTCCATTGTAAATAACTCCCCCAAACTTATTTTCTAGGCTCATTTTAAAGTTTAAGCTTCTTCCATGTTTTTTTCTAATATTCCCATGTTGCTTCCAAAATATCAACATGACACACCCTCATGCTGACTTTCCTTACACTGCGGATGCCCGTCCTTGGCTGGCCCTTGTGTTTAAGAAGCATAGGTGCCCAGACTTGGTTGGCCTTTGTGTGTGAGAAGCTGGATGTCCATCCTTGGTTGGTTCTTTTGTATGAGACGAATGAAGACACTAACTTGCATTTACCTTTGTTTTTTCCCACATAGTACAATTCCTTATTCTAGGGAAATTGTGAGATGTTATTAACTTGGGGTAACTTCCAAGTCATTTTCTAGTTGTTTGAAATAAAATAAACTTAACGGACTGCCTTCCTAGGCCAGATAAATGGCTGAAAATTCTCAAAGAAATAGGGTGGTGATTGTTGCTGTTTGGTTATTCTCCCTCTCAAGAGCCAGCTTCCTTTGCTACAAATAACATGTGCAGGGCGTTGGGGTTTCCCAGCCACCCTTCTGCTAAGATTTTAGGCCTCTGAGGAATCACTGCTCTGATTCACCTACTTTTGACTTAGTTGCCTGATGCTCCCCCATCTCTCCCATCTGCATCCCCATACTCCCAGCATTCACCAGGAAGGCAATCTTAAACACTAAGTATGGACACTTCCCACCATTCACTCCTGGGTGTTTCACTTGTTTGATTTTGTTTCTCAAAAGGCTAGGCTTAAGGATTTCCTTAAATCTCCTTTGAGTAGAACAATGCATTTCTATTTATATTTTATCATCAGATCTTAAGATGTGACTTACTATTGGAAGTGAAAGTATGAGTCCATTATTTGTTGAGTGAATGAGTGCATGATTTTCTTTTATAAAGTGCTAGATTCAAATATGGCTCCGGGGTTTGATGTGGATAAGAACATACCTGGTGCCAGGCATGACTGTTTCACCGGCTTCAACTCACATTTGACATGAAAAATCCATCTTGATCCACTTTGTGGAAAATTATGGAAATCCATAGGGCATGGGAACAAAGCTGTGAATAGTGTTCATAATACCCTGAGAAAGTTAGAAATGGAAAATTCTGTTTACTAAGAAACTACACAATAAAAAGTTGTAGTTATATTTGTAGTTACAAGCTATGGTTTATTGCTCTGTCTAGAGATGCTCAGTGATTCATTGTTATAGGAAAAAATAAAATAGGGTTCATGGAAGAGCTTTTATCGGATTATAAGGTGCCCTGTAGTAAAGTGGGGGAAGACAAGGCTTATCTGGTTATTTGTTATCACTGCTATATTATATGGCCCATGGATCAGATATTAATCAGGATTCCTTTTGAACCTTGGGGATATTCTTCAGGTTGAGTTGTTGTGACCACTTTCAAAGACTACTGGCTGGTTGATAAGTCCTTTAGGTTCTGAACTGAGGCTGGGACAACTCTGGTAATTTTAACAAAGGCCATCCTTGTACTTTTTCTCATACAAACATGTTCTGTGCATGTGTGTGTATCTGTGTGTGTGTGTGTGTGTGTGTGTGTGTGTGTGTGTGTGTGTGTGTTTATATTCACTTAGAGGCCAGAGAAAACAATTACATGGTGAATGTCACTCCTCAGCTGCTGTCTGCCTTTTGGGGATTAGAGGTATTTAAGTTAGGGTTTTACTGCTGTTAACAGACACCATGACCAAGGAAACTCTTATAAGGACAACATTTAATTAGGGCTGACTTACATATTCAGAGGTTCAGTCCATTATCATCAAGGCATTAGCCTGGCAGCATCTAGGCAGACATAGTACAGACAGAGCTGACAGTTCTACATCTTCATCTGAAGGCTGCTAGTGGAAGATTGACTTTCAGACAGCTAAAATGAGGGTGTTAAAGCCCACACCCACAGTGACACACTTACTCTAACAAGGCCACACCTACTCCAACAGGGCCAAATCTTTTAATAGTGGTACTCCCTTGGCCAGCCATATGCAAACCATAACAAAGGGTAGCCAAGGCCTCTCATTAGCCCAGAATAGGACAAGCAGGCTCTGCTAGCTGAGCAGCAAACCCCAAGGATCAGCTTGTCTCTGCCTCCCCAGCACTGAGGCTACAAGCATTCTTTACCACACTGCCTTTCCCGGACTTCAATCTGTCCGTAGTGCAGAAATCCTGATTCTCTTGCAAGTTTTCAGACTGAGCTGTCACTCACTTAAGACTTGTGTTGCCACAATGTGAGTGGTGAGCCAGGAGACCGAGTTGGGATCTTGGACAAAGGCCATTCTCATCACACAGCTGAAGAGCTACCTTTGTATCAGGGGTCCAGCAGGTTGAGGGACTAGCTATGCCAGTCCTCTGGAAATACAACTTCAGTCAGCTATGGTTGAATAGATGGTCCGCTAATTGCCTATTGTGGCTGAAGAAGTCAGTAAGCTTTTTAATTTTTCTCCATTCTCTGAGCTTTGTTTCCCATGAATTAGATTTTCTGGGCATACTATCTAGAGCTGGCATTGCAGACACAATAGCATGGGCTCCAAGGAGGTCTTGATGTTGGACTTTTTCCCAGATTACACATCTGCCCTTCTAGGCTGTTTCAGCGCATATGGTTGTGACAGAGGGGCAGGTTAGAAATTGTTCCTGTGTTGCTTCCAAAATGTAAAAAGGAAGAAGAGCCCTTCATATGACCACCGGGCCATTTCTTTGGTGTTTAAAGCGTGTTGTTTCTGTGGTGTGAGTTGTCATCAGTGAGTTATGCACAGTATACTGCAATCATGGAGTCTCCCTGACTAGAAGGAGTGCACAGTGCAAAACAAAACAAAAACAAACAAATACCCAAAGTCTGATCGTAAGGAACTCATTTAAAATGTTTAGTAGTATCTATAAGAAGGGACAAGTCAAAGAGACAGTCCATTTATTGATGTACAATATGCTCTTTGTCAACTGGTGACATATATTTTCCTTATAAATTATACTTTTATATGCAACTATTTTGGGGGCAGTCGGGTTATTTTAAAAACTATCATGCATTGGCTTTCCTTGTGAAACTGCAAGTAATCAAAGTTCAGAATATGGAATGGAACCCTAAAAGTCACAGAGGGCTCACTTGAGGTCCAAGATAGTGCTGGGGGAATTATTCTTTCTGACTCTGGAGAAGTATAAAGGATGACAAGAGATGAAGGGAAAGTGACCATTAGAAATGGCGTTTCCTTTCTAAAGCTAATCTGTCTCATATTCTGAACCCATCACCAACCTTTTCTTACTTCATTCAGACTCTTAACTTCCATATTTATCTTCCTTAATTTCATTGACTCTTTTCTTTAACTGAAGAGAAATATTTAAAAAGAGATGGTAGAGCAGAAACTGAGGAAGTCTGTAGAAGCCTACTGCAACCCTAAAGTGCCAACAGAGCTATGTCCTGCCTGCTATGTGTTCCTTGGTAAGGACTTTCCTTTCATCATTTAAATAGCAGACAGACAGATCACTCAGATGAAAATCAGATTGTTATTGTTTCCATTATGGGAAGGTCTTCATTGTGGAACGAACGAACGAACGAACGAACGAAAGAAAGAAAGAA
>CACVCL010033152.1:0-10319 GCA_902729485.2 Mus minutoides | reverse complement strand
CTGAGAAGCACCTGAAAAAATGTTCAACATCCTTAATCATCAGGGAAATGCAAATCAAAACAACCCTGAGATTCCACCTCACACCAGTAAGAATGGCTAAGATCAAAAATTCAGGTGACAGCAGATGCTGGCGTGGATGTGGAGAAAGGGGAACACTCCTCCATTGTTGGTGGGACTGCAAGCTTGTTCAACCACTCTGGAAATCAATCTGGCGGTTCCTCAGAAAATTGGACATAGTACTACCAGAAGATCCAGCAATACCTCTACTTGGCATATATCCAGAAGATGTTACATCTGGTAATAAGGACACATGTTCCACTATGTTCATAGCAGCCTTATTCATAATAGCCAGAAGCTGGAAAGAACCCAGATGTCCCTCAACAGAGGAATGGATACAAAAAAATTGGTACATTTACACAATGAAGTAGTACTCAGCTATTAAAATCAATGAATATATGAAATTCCTAGGCAAATGGATGGATCTGGAGGGTATCATCCTGAGTGAGGTAACCCAATCACAAAAGAACTCACATAGCATGTACTCACTGATAAGTGGATATTAGCCCAGAAACCTAGACTACCCATGATACAATTTACTAAACACATTAAACTCAAGAAGAATGAAGATCAGAATGTGGACACTTCACCCCTTCCTAGAATTAAGAACAAAGCACACATTGAAGGAGTTACAGAGATCAAGTGCGGAGCTGAATCAAAAGGATGGACCAACCAGTGACTGCTGCAGCTGGAGATCCACCCCATAATCAGCCACCAAACATAGACACTATTGCATGCACCAGCAAGATAGTGCTGAAAGGGCGCTGATATAGCTGTTTTGTGGGAGGCTATACCAGTGCCTGGCAAACACAGAAGTGGATGCTCATAGTCAGCTATTAGATGGAACACAGGATTCCCAAGGAAGGAGCTAGAGAAAGTACCCAAGGAGCTAAAGGGGTCTTCAACCCTATAGGTGAAAGAATAACTTGAACTAACTAGTACCCCCAGAGCTCATGTCTCTAGCTGCATATATAGAAGAAGATGGCCAAGTTGGCCATCATTGGGAAGAGAGGCCCCTTGGTCATGTAAACTTTATATGCCCCAGTACAGGGGAACACCAGGACCAATATGTGGGAGTGGGTGGGTAGGGGAGCAGGGTGGGGGATGGGGGAGGGTTTAGGGGACTTTCGGGATAACATGTGAAATGTAAATGAAGACAATATCTAACAATAAATAAATAAATAAATAAATAAATAAATAAATAAAATATGGAAAACTAGATCTTATAAAAAAATAACCTTAACAAATATTTGTTAAATTGAGCAGAATTTATACTCATCCAGCATTTATGAAATAAGCATTTAGAATTTGAAATTGTATCAATTAAATGAGTTTAATTAAGGGTAATTAATAACTAAATTCAAAGAGATGATGACTGGAGATGTATTAAATGTCATAGAATTCTGAGGTTTTATTTAGCCTGAATTTCAAATACTAACTTGTGATGAGCAGTATTTTCTATAGTGTTATTAAATGTAGAAACAAACAAACAAACAAACAAACAAAAAATGGGTGAGGAAAGGTGAGGGAGACCAAGCAAAAGGATTGTTGTCAAGGTCTCATTCATTCAAGGCTGAAAGCCTGGTTTTATACACACAGTGAGAAGAGATGGGGAGGGGCTGAGGAGGAAGAACAAAGGTGCACAAGGAGTGAAGGACATCTGGGTGGTGATTGCAGGCTTGAGACATCCTGTACAGGAGGACGCAGATTGTAGGCTTGTGACGTCTTGTGATTTATCATGGGATGTTGGAAGATGTCTTGTGATTAATCTCAGGGTGCTGGGGATATCTTTGTGATTGATCCAAGGATGCTGGCGCCTGCTTAACAGCCCTAGGTGTTTATCTAATATAAGGGTCTGCTGGTTCTCAGGATCAGCCTTGTGTAAAGGAGGGGGCAGTTTGGCTCTTAACAAAGTGTTAGCTGGTCTTTATGGTGGGAATTATTGAAGGTCTGGCTTCCCACAGTTGTGCATGCCACGCAAACATCCTACCTACTCAACTGCATCTCCAGATCTACTTAACTTCTTGAATATAAATATACTATAACCACCTTAATATTTTTTTCTTCTGCCATCTTCATAGTGGTATAAGTTCTGGGCCAATACAAGCTGTGAAATTTTGTCTTTTCAGAGCATTTTCCTGAATCTTTGCTAGTTGTCATATGGCCTTGGTCTACTTTAATTCACAGTCCTCTTGAATTTGGCTTTGGATCCTTTCCAGTCTTTTTGTTTTTTTTTAATTGGTTGTAGTGTTCCAATTATTCCCCAATACTGAGGCATGTCTCCAAGCCTGTGAGGTATAAATTTTTGTCTGGTGGCTAGGACCAGGCACTTTTCCCAGCTGAGAGCCTGGAAGTTTTCACTGTTCTTCCCCAAGATCTCTCCTTGGTACAGTGGTCTTCCCATGTGGGAGCCTCCTCACATGTGTGCACTAGGAAGTATTCAAATGCCACTGAACTCTCCAGCTCTCCATGTAGCTCTCTGGTGTTCTGTTCCATTAACTCTAGCTATCTCTTCTCTCCACTCTATTTCCTCAATTTAGGCAGTCCAAGTTCCTTGCTACAAACTATATGACTGTTAGCAGGAACTCTGTCTTTACTCTCTCCATGAAAGTTCAGCACTTTGAAGCTCAACATTTTCCACCTTTTGTTTTCATGGTGCTTAAGATCAAACTCAGGGTCTTATACTCCAAGACCCATATTTTTCTTATACTCAGTGTCTTAAAGCCATTGCCTTAATGAGTTTTGATTGGTTCATTGCTTGTCTCAGGCAGGAGGAAAAATTCCATCTGTATTATTCCGCCTTGACTAGAAACAGCAGTCCTCAGCCTCTATCAACTGCAAACAGTGGTAGTAAAAATAGATTTGCTAAACTGTGGCAAGGTAGCACCACCAAGTCTGATGACCACTGTTCAATCCCCAAAGCTCACACAGTGGAGAGAACCAACACCCAACAACCCAAAGTTTTCCTCTGACCTCCAGAAGCACCATATACACACCCACACACAAGTAAATATAAAAACAGAAATAATTGCTAATGTTTCCTTCAGACAAGGTGGTTTCAAGTTGCCAGGTCTTTCCCATGACTCAGGTCCTCATAACCATACTGACCAACTTACCTTCACCTCTGCTTGAGGGCTGATTCAGAAAAAGGAAGCCTGAGGTGACACTGGTTTGCATCTCAGACAGGCCTGCTAGTCCCAAGGACATTTTAGTGAAAATCTTTCGGAGGGGAGCTGCCTGATTGACATTCCTTGGCTGTTTACTTTGTGAGTTAAAGCCTCCACTTACAGGCTGGCTCTTCAAGCTGTCTCTGTGTGGCATGCATACATTCCAGAGTCTTATCTAGGTATGAGGCCTAAGAAAAAGAGTGAGAAGAACTCAAGGTAGACAGACAAGTCAGTTTCTCAGGCCTTTGGATTCCAAGTTCAGGGATCCTGACTCTAACAGAGTTCCAGGACAGTTCAGGGGGAACATGGGCAGTGTGTGCTCTCAGTCTGTGCCTATGCTTCTTGATTGACCTCTTATTTACTTTCTGAGAAAATTACAGCTTCCTGATAAGCGTTTCCTTCTCCATTTTTTTTCCTTAAAAAAAGTGTTTCTACATAGCCTAGGCCTACTACAGCCTTGTACTCAAACCTCTTGCCTCAGCCTCCCAAATACTAATATTAGGGACATGTGTCACCACACCAGGCTTTAATAATTCCTCAGGATTCCAAGTCTGTGTCCTTCGGCTGAAGCTGAAATGACAATAGCTGAGGCACTGAGCATCAAACTGCCTCACCTGGGGGATGACATGGGAAGCCTGTTTACTGCCCCCAGGCCAGCCTGAGGTGCTGCTGTATGACAGACTAAGTGGTTCCCACACATCAAAGATGAACTTCTACAGGGGAAAGGCAGCAGTAATCAGATGATTCCAGATCCTTTCAGGCTCCAATGCTGTCACTGCCACAGCAAGAAAAAGACTCCGGGTGAGGGAGGAGAGGACATTAGAAGGAAAAAAGCAGGGAAGGCAAATGGTTTGGTATCCAATGCATATTCATTTATTTTACACTTAGAAAAGAAACTGCCCTCCCCTCCATCCCACCCATCCCCCACACAAAGGGTTTCTTTTTACAAACATTTAAAAATTAAACCAAATGAAGATAGACAAGTTAATTTCAGTATTTTTTTCAGTGTAGCTGTCATAATTAGAGTTTAAATTTCCTACAAGTGACCAATGTCCAAGTAACTTATAGGGATATCCTGATCAACCAAAAGAAACTCCATATTCCAAGTTAGCAAATTCTAGTACAAAAATAGTCCATGTGTCAGAACAGCTTAGCTTTCACACAGGCTTCGGGTCCATCTGCCAACTGCATCATCCCTAACACTCCCAGGCTCTTGCTCTCACAAATGGCTCATTCATTACAGCTGAGGCAGCACAGCACCTGCAGTGGCAGAAGCCAGTGTGTCTGCCTTGGAGTCAAGCTGGAGACAGGCTCAAGAGATCCCTGCTGGCCCCAGGGCAGCAAGGCAGAGTCCCAGTCCCAGCCCCAAGTCCACAGCTGGGCCTATATGGAGGGACAAGCTGCCCCTTTTTGAAGTCATGGAGGCCTGGGATATAGTCCATGTCCACCCAGGGAACTGGGCTAGTGCTGGTGCAGGACAACACATCTTCTGCCAAGGTCTCTCTTCCTACTACCGCCCTGACAGGTGGGGCTAGCCCCGGGCACTTGCCAGTGGCAATGGTGTGGTCCTGCCCTTGCAGCAGCTGGGGCAAGCCAGGACAGGCTACTTGTCTCTCAGGATGTCCAGTTGTTCCTGGCACTCAGTAAAGAGGCGCTGGAATCGAAGATTCTGCCCAATGACTGGCAGCAGTTCCTTCAGCAGCTCCCTTTTCCGCAGACCCTGTGGACACAAGAGCAACAGTTGAGGGATATATTCAAAGGAGGTCCAGACTCTGGGGCCTTTTCTGGCTTGGCAGAAACTCTGCAACTTAAGTGCAGAGCTAAGGCAGGACCAGGTGAGTGCATATGAAAAAAGAGTGGCTAGAAGAGACAATGTAGTGCAGGGAGGGAGGAAAGACCAGGCCCGATCCAGACCTACATTTGCTAAGATTAACCTTGTAGGGTGGGGAAGGTGGCAGAGGAATATTTTCCTATTCCAGGCAGGGTAATCCTGTAGGGCAATCATGGGTTAATAAGGCACACAGGGACAATGGTGGTTTCTGGTGTTCTGCCTGTATTTCTTCCCCTGCTCCTACTGGCAGTCTGCAACTGCCACTACTAGGTAGGCGCCATTACAGGCCACAGAGTAAGTCTACAAAAATATCAAACAAACACCAGTCAAGCAGACGGCATGTACCCAGTGAGGGCAGAGAAGGTCCAGAACTTAGGCAGAGAATGGGAACTGCCAGGGGCCAGGTCAGATCAGGGAAGCAACTCAGATGCAGGAACTACCCCCAGCTGATGGGGCAAAAGGATGACAAGCTGCATGAGTAATGGCTGGGGGTGGGTGAAGGACACACCACAGAGTACGTTCAATCCCCACCACATACATATTTAAAATAAAAAATCCCATAATATACCCTAAATTTTATTTTTGAAACAGGGTCTCATGCAACCAAGCTAGCCTTTAACTCCCTATGTTGCCAAGGATGACATCTTGTCCTCTGGCCTGTCACCCATGCACTAGGATTTACCATGACATCAGAGCTACAGCCTCAACCCTGTAATATAGATTTCTTTAAATATACCCACAGTTCTATTTAAAATATGAGTGTGTTATATAGTAAAGACTCCTAGAATCAGGAATCAGGCTCAATTGAAGAACATCTGCCTTGAATGTACAAGACTCCAGGCTCCATACCCAGCATTCTGCAAAAGAAAACAACAACCACGAACATAGAAAGTTGAAAGTTAAAGACAGAAAAAGGTGCTATGAGAGCTCGACAAGACACTGGGGCAGCAGCTCACTAGTGACATGCTTCACTCTGAAAGAAATGCTTACAAAACAAAGTGCCGGGTTTGTAAAATGGCCCCTAAGGAACACCCAAAGATCAGGACTGTCCAACCTCATACAAACCTAGATAACAAAATTGTGAAGAACACCAACTCTCTTTACAAATAACTCAGGCTAGCCTTAAACCAAACAAGACCAGTGTAGAAATGAAACAGACTCTGGACTGATGGATGTCACCATGAAACCACAGGCCCAACCAATCCTTTATAAATTGTTAGCAATAATTTCTAATGGAACTATAACCAAGTTGGGTTTAATCCAGAAAAGGAGAGTTAGTCAAAAAATGTGTAACTTATTATATTAAAAAATTTCAAAACTGCACTGAAGTGCTTAGCAAAAACAATAAGACAGGTGAGAAAGGTAGAACTGGAAAATAGAAAATGCTTATTTAAAAGGTGATTTTTTTTTTAAATCCGTGTCAAAAACAAAAGCAAAGCACTGGGGACAAGCTAAATAAAAATAGCAGATATAGTTGGGTATGGTGATATGTCTGTAATCTCAGCATTTGATGGGTGGGGCAGAAGGACTGCATGTTCTGGGCCCAGAGGTACACGAAAGACCATTTCATGAGACCCTGTCTCAAAACAAAAACAGATCAACCAGGGGGAAAAAAAATGACAGAAATTAAAATTAAGTGACACTATAAATCAAATAGACCTAAAGTCATCTTTGGGACATTCTACCTGTACTACCTCATTCTTCTCAGCAGCCCACAGAACTTTTTCTCTAACAGATCACAGTGCATGAGAATATAAAGCAAGTCTCAACAAATATATGAAATTTCAAAAAATTCCTTGTATTCTGATCAAAACTGAGTAAGACTAAAAAATAAAAGAAATTACAAGAAATACAGAAAAATAAAGATTAAACTACATACTTGAATGATGGCTGGACCAACTCAAGAAAGAATTATTTTTAAATCCAAGGAATGAATGAAAATGAACATACAACTTTCCAAAATGTATGGGATACAAAGAAGGTAGTCCTAAGAGGGGAATTTATATCTCTTAAGTGCTCATAGTGAAAACAAAATAAAGCATTATAAGATAAGAAACAAACAAACCAGCATAAGGAAAGAACTAAGATCAAGGATACAATTAAAGAGCCAATCACTATTCCCAGACAGAGGCTTATTACTCTACAGTGGTAACCTAAACAGATCCTGTAAGCAGACCACACTTTGATAATCAAAACTATAAAGGAGATAAAGTGGAAAAGAAAAAGGGGGGGCTAGTGAGTAAGTACTACTAAAAAATTGGGTATCCAAATAAGATAAAGAGGCAGCTGCTCCACATACTGCACTTTTCCAAAGGGTTAAGAAATTAAATGTTAAAACAATCTAAACCATCAAAAAGACCTGCTTTGTAAAGCAAGATATGAAACCACAGTCTTTGAACTCTATAAGAAAACCATATGTCATGAGATCAGTAGGATATGAAAGTGTTACTTTATCAGTTCTTGGGGAACAGAGACCACTAAACAGTTAAGAGCACTTGCTTTTCCTGAGGTCCCCACTTGACAACATATCACAACTACCTATAACTGTAGTCCCATGCCCTCTACTGTGTGCAGACATACATACAGGCAAAACACCTACATACAGATCTAAAACATAATTTGGGAGTGTCTTAGTGTTGGGCATTGAGCTATACACAGACAGTCTGGTTTCCAGTCCAGCTGAGGTCTGAACCTCAGGACCCAGTGGTGATAATTCACCTACATGGGACAGAAGGAGTTCTCTCATATCTCCTGGAACTCTGGCTCCTGTTACTGCCCCCCTCAGCCCTCAAGAGAAGCATGGTTAGTAGTCACGAAGGCAATGTCCCAAGCTTCTGACCTTCAGGCTAAACTCCTCCCCAGTTACCTAGCAACAGAAAAGATAGCAGCATACTTTAAGAGGTGCTATTTGGCCCCTCCTCGCTCTCTCGCTCCTCTCTCTTTGTCTTCTCTCCTCTCTTATTCTCTCTCCTTCTTACTCTCTAGTCTTTCTTCTCTCTCCTCTCCTTTCCCCCTTTCTCCTCTTGGCCATGGCCAGTCTCTCTCTCTCTCTCTCTCTCTCTCTCTCTCTCTCTCTCTCTCTCTTTCTCTCTCTCTCTCTCTCTCTCTCATTTTCTCTCCTTTCTCCCTGCCTTTCTATAATAAAGCTCCGCTGCGCAGACTCTCGCCTGTGTGAGAACCTGTCTCCCTAAACCCTCTCTCCCATAACCCCAGGGCTATGGGGTATTGCCCCAGGCCCCTGATTTTGGGGGCTGCCCCTTGTCCACCCCCCATCGAGTGGGGTAAGAGGCTTAGATGCCCACCCAGGGCTGAGTGGAAAGGGTCTGACAGCCCTCCTGTGTCTGCCTGCCCAGAGCATAGGAGGAACTCTGGCCAGACACGGGCTATCATCCCTCCCCCCTCTTTCCCCTGCCAGCTTTTAGTTCCCACATCTTAGTTTGGATTTTATTGCTGTGAAAAGACACCATGGCCAAGGCAACTCTTATAAAGGACAGCATTTAATTGGGGCTGGCTTACAGGTTCAGTTTAGTCCATTGCCATCATGGTGGGCATGGGAGGCATGGCATCATGCAGGCAGACTTGGTGCTGGAGGAGCCAAGAGTTTGAATCTTGATCTGAAGGCAGCCAGGAGGATACTATTTTCAGCACTGGGTGGAGCCTGAGCATAGGAGACATCAAATCCCACCTCCGCAATGCTACACTACTTTCAATAAGGCCACACCTACTCCAACAAGGCCACACCTCTGAATAATGTCACTCCCTATGGCCAAGCATTCAAGCACACGAATCTATAGGGGCCAAACCTATTCAAACCACCACCACAAGGAATCTTTTAACAGGTGAGGTAATATCCTATGACATGAAGAGATTACAGCAAGTTATAAACTCAAAGCATAAACTTGAAACTCATGTCCATGTATATACACTCATGCTCCAATTACAGCTCATAAACAAACTCGGGAGGTAGTGGGGAGATAAATGCCTCTCAGCTCTTCCAGGACTTGCCTTCCCCACACCACCAGACAGGCTCTATTCCAATGTACCTCACAGACCTGCACAATTCCAGGACTTCTCGCCCATATCCACAAGGTAAACTCTGCCATCTCCCATCACTGTCTTACTCCACAGGCCCAAGAGTTCCTCCAATTGCTGCCAAGCAACCTGGCTACTTCTGGATTTTCTGACCCCACCCCCCCCACCCCTGCCTCCCAGACTAGGCCTGCTTTTTCCCACCTTGTGAGCCACTTGTTCCCCTGGGATCTCACTTCTCTCCCAGACAGGCCCTGTCCCTCTACCTGCCAGTTGGCCAGAGCTTATGAAGGAAGAAAAGCAGACGTGGAGATACAAGATGCACCAGAAGGCAGCAGAGAAGAGGACCATGAAGGTATATGATTCTCATTAGATGAAGAGGGGCAGAACCTGCAGGTACAAGAAGCTTACAAAAGCTCAAACAAGTAGGACCACAAAAAAAGATCTTCACAACATGTTATAGATAAAACAATAAAAGCATAAAATAAAGAAAGAGAATTACAAGCCACAAAGAAAGAGGTGAAATTACAGAAGAGCCATCAGAATAATAACTTCCACAAAAAAATATTAAAAGCCGGAAGGGACTGGAAAGATATATTCCAAGTTGTAAACTACCACAAATGCCAATACAGACCCAGCAAAACAATCAACAAATATTGAAGGAGAAATTTTGAAAATCGGTGTTTCAGGAATAACTATCACCCAATCTGACAGACCCCTTAAAACAAAGGCCCCTTAGAAATGAGGCTCTCACCAGGTAAGCCTGACTCAACAAGAACTCAGCCCTATGAGAAAGAAATTATATTTGTGACTATTCACAATAGTCACAAATACTATAAAATACCTTGGTGTGACTCTAAGGAAGAGAAAGATCTGCATGACAAGAACTTCAAGTCTCTGAAGAAAGAAATATCCAACATCTACAAAGAGCTAAAGAAGCTGGACTCCAGAAAAATGAATAACCCCATTAAAAATAGGGTACAGAGCTAAACAAAGAATTCTCAACTGAGGAATTCTGAATGGCTGAGAAACATCTGAAAAAATGTTCAACATCCTTAATCATCAGAGAAATGCAAATCAAAACAACACTGAGATTCCACCTCACACCAGTCAGAATGGCGAAGATCAAGAATTCAGGTGACAGCAGATGCTGGCGAAGATGTGGAGAAAGAGGAACACTCCTCCATTGCTGGTGGGATTGCAAGCTTGTACAACCACTCTAGAAGTCAGTCTGG
>CACVCL010033151.1:0-10329 GCA_902729485.2 Mus minutoides | reverse complement strand
TCGAAACATGGCAGCCATTTTGGAATCCAAAGATTTATTAGTTATATAACAAGAGCCGAATAGCTAGATTGCTAAGAACCAGACCATTGATATGAAATAATGAATCAATCACACAGGAATAGAAGGGATTCTCCTCATTTGCAATGTTAGAGAGTTATTACTTAAAAATGAATTTTCTTTGAAGGAGAAAAAGTGGCATCGAGGTAAAAAAATCAGAATTTAAAAATTATTCAAAATAGCAGCAAGGCTAGGCTTGTTATTGTTGCTGTTGTTGAAATTTTAGCTGTGAGAACATTCAAATTCAAACACTATTTAAAAATAGATACTGCAATCTTTGGACAATTGTGACACTATCTTGCAAAAGAGTGCCAGAGTTTATTTCTCTTAGCTACCTATGATTTTATTTATATAGAGCAACTCTTCAAGTTCTCTCTTCTCCTTGTCTTCCCAGATTCTGGTAACCACATTCTATTTTCTTTGTTCTCACTATCAGTTTCTTCCCCCATGCTACAAGTGACTGCAGTATTTGTATTTTTCTTCTTATACTTGTCTTATTTTACATATATAATGTCCTCCAGGTTTGTTTATATTATTATAAATACCAGGAAGTCATTAAAAACATGAGAGAAATATTGAGGTGTAGATGAAGTTTTAGGCTGTTTACATATTGTAACTAAAGTGAACAGAACTGTAATAACAGTAAAAGTGTGGATGCAATGTAAATTTAATTTCCTTTGGAGTTACAGACATTAATGTTTTTGTTCTTTTTTATTTTCTATTTTATTTATTTTTTTCAATTTTTATTAGATATTTTCTTCATTTACATTTCAAGTGTTATCCCGAAAGTCCCCTAAACCCTCCCTCATCCCCTGCCCTGCTCTCCTACCCACCCACTCCCACATCTTGGCCCTGGCGTCCCCCTGTACTGGGGCATATAAAGTTTGCATGACCAAGGGGCCTCTCTTCCCAATGATGGCCAATTAGGCAATCTTCTGCTTCATATGCAGCTAGAGACATGAGCTCTGGGGGTACTAGTTAGTTTATATTGTTCTTCAACCTATAGGGGTGGAGACCTCTTCAGCTCTTTGGGTACTTTCTCCAGCTCCTCCCTTGGTAACCCTGTGTTCCATCTAATAGCTGACTGTGAGCATCCACTTCTGTGTTTGATAGGCACTGGTATAGCCTCACATGAGACAGCTATATCAGGGCCCTTTCAGCAATATCTTGCTGTAGTATGCAATAGTGTCTGTGTTTGGTGGCTGATTATGGGATGGATCCCCAGCTGCAGCAGTCACTGGTTGGTCCATCCTTTTGTTTCAGCTCCACACTTGATCTCTGTAACTCCTTCAATGTGTGCCTTGTTCCTAACTCTAGCAAGGGGCTAAGTGTCAACCCTTTGATCTTCATTCTTCTTGAGGTTCATGTGTTTAGCAAATTGTATCTCGGGTAATCTATGTTTCCGGGTTAATATCCACTTATCAGTGAGTACATGTTGTGTGATTTCTTTTGTGATTGAGTTACCTCACTCAGGATGCTACCCTCCAGATCCATCCATTTGCCTAGGAATTTCATAAATTCATTGTTTTTAATAGCCGTGTAGTACTCCATTGTGTAAATGTACCATAATTTTGGTATCCATTCCTCCATTGAGGTACACCTAGGTTCTTTCCAGCTTCTGGCTATTATAAATAATGCTGCTAAGAACATAGTGGAGCATGTGTCCTTATTACCAGTTGGAACATGTCCTTCTATAGAAACACTAGGCATTTGTAATCTCTGAGTAAGAATTCTTGTTTCTCTTTTATATAGAATGTTATTTTTCTTTTAGCAATAGACCTTCTAAGTGGATGAGACAGTAATCTAAATATATTTTATTTTATTTATTTTTATTTATGTGTGTGCTTGTGTCTTTTTCACTCAAGCATCATGCTCCCGAAGAGCTCATTTATATCAAACAGGGCTAATTCTCTTTAAACTGAAATTACAGGTGGTTGTGAGTCACCCAATAATGGGTACTTGGAACTGAACCAAGTCTTCTATAAGAACACCTTCTGTATGCTCTGGACATATATCCATCACCATGTCATAGCTTTGAATATACCTACATAATAGTTAATGATATTGAGAACTTTAATTTATTTTTATTTAAGTATATATAATTGTATCATTTCAATACTCCTCCTTCTTTAAAACCCTCTAATGACCCTTTTTCTGTTTCAAATTCGTGTCCTGTTTTTCTCTAATTATTATTATTGCATATATATGTGGAAATCATTATCTAAGTTTAGCCTGCTCTGTCTATTTAGTGTTGGTTACATATATCATTTTAAGGGATAACTATTGGGATAACTCTTTAGGTGGATCATCCCAACGAAAGGCCAATACTCCTTTTCTCAGAAGTCCTAAGTTGCTTATAGCTATTAACTTAGGTACTTTCCCATTAGTCATTAATTTCCTATTTTTTTTCTTCTAGCACAATAGGCATATGTGCTAATCTCCTCATCCTGTTGCCAAGTAAACTGGTGTTGTAATTGATAGTTCACATTTAAGCAGTTATCTCAGTGAGATTTAATAGTTGCAGTTTTCTACTAGTATATAGAAGATGTAATCCTGTAGCAGACTGCTTACTTCTCTGATTCTTTTGGTCCCTTATTCCCACCATATTCCCTGAACAAATGATGTAGGAGTTATATTGTATATGTATCAATAGACAATAGATACCAACACTTTCTACAGTTGTGGGTTGTGGCTTTTTCTAGTAGTGTCTATTGGCTGCAAAAAAAAAAAAAAGCTTATTTTGTGAGGGATGTGAGTAGAAAGACATGTATTTATAAAGCAGTAAGGAAGTACAGTGGTTTAGGAAAATGGAAGTGTGTTATTTCATCTAAAATTCCTGTCATCTAGCCACAGGTAATTGGCTAGGTTTACAGTGTCAGACATTATTTTCCTTCTGTTGCACAGGACTCAAGCCCAATTAAACCACCATTACTGGTCACTGATATGTACAGGTCACTTTGGGGAGAACTTTAATATATCTATTGGCTACTCCTATATTACATTTTGTATATTTTTTTTACCTGATTAGTTGTTATATTTGCTGTCAACTATTGAAGTGCCCTGTGAATTCTGGATAGTGATGCTTGCGTGATTCATAGATTGAAAATGCTATCTCCCATGGTAGTCCACTTATCAAGATCTTACTTTATGTTACCTTGGTGTTGCTTTGGCTAGTATAACTTTGTGGTATATTTTGGCACCAAAATATGTGATTCATACAGCTTTTTTCATTTGGTTTATTATTTTAGGTCAAACAATCTCATTAAATGTTCAGGTAATAGGTGATAAGCATGAGAAAACTTTCTGAACCCTCTCTCTGAGTCATATACTAACCTCCAAATGTCAAATTTTTATGTGAAAGTGCTATTCATCTTATTTTAATAATTAATTTCAGTTATAGGGAGGGTATTCTTAACTTCCACCTTTATTTACCCAGCGACTTCTCAATTTAAACTTTGGCATTGGTGTTAATTAATTATCTTAAGTGGACTTTTCACACCAATTTCATACCATACAATATATTCCAACTGTTCCTTTTTATTTTTCTAACTAAATTTCAGGGCTCATCATCTATTGATCTTCAGCATACATCAAAAATTCAGCACAAGACATAATCACATGGCAAGTTGTGAGGCATAAACTGTATGTGGAAGAGGATTCAATGAGCAAGGATTTTTGCAAATATAAACTTGATTACTGAGGTTAATTTTTATTGTCTTTAAAATAGTAATCACTGTTCGGTCAATTGCTTCATTTTGTGCTTAAAAACCATCTGTTTCTAAATCTTTAGAACATGTTCTTAATAATGCTTTCTACACCTTCTTGGGTGACCAGAAGTTCAGTTATATTCTAAGAAATTAAAAATGCATGTGAATGTAAGATCTGGAGAAAGCTTGAAGAACAAGCTGCACATGTCAGACCATATCTTAGAAGCAAACTTACCTCTGTAAGCAGTGTTCACTGTCTGCCATAAAATTCCTTAAGGAGACTGAGAAGAGCAAGAAAGGGCGAGGTGGGGACGAACACAGAGTAATCACATTCTGATGACATCAGATCAAAGCTGCTGATTATTTTTGTGGGCTTTTCAAAGTCTCTCTTGTTTTTAGTAAAACCATGTGTGCCTGCAAACGATGTATAATATGTGTTATTTCTGGATGAATGCACTTAATTATCTCTAAAAATCATTTCACCAACAGATGTCTCCTCCTCCTTTTTCTTGTACTAATCATTCTCTGCAGTTGCAAACTTTTTTTTTTTTTTTCCCAGAGTCCTTGTATTCCCTCTCCTTTTTTTGTGAAGGATTTCTCCTCCAGGGCAATTTTCCCTCTCAAAAATCAGAATGTGAAGAGGCACCATAAAAGATACCATAAAACTATGAAAGTGTTCTCTAGTGCATATTTTAATATAGCTACCAGATTTGTCCAAACAAAGAATGTGAATTTTCTCAATTTAGTAATTTTTCAATGGCATTAAAAACCAAATTTATTAATCTATTCCTCATTTATTTATCTCTGTATGCATGCTTATATATTGTTTTGACAATGACTAAGAAATGAAAATGAATTATACACAATGTTAATGTTCATTTCTGATGTTATATCTATCACTTCAAGTATCACACCAATTAAATTGTTTAGGATTCTGATTACACAGAGCAGGTAGAACAGATCTCTAGCCAAAGTACCAAGCCCCTAGAGAAATAAGCAAACATATCTTCTGTGTTTAGAAATGAACATAAGCCAAATTGGAGTCTCAAATATATTAAGAGTTTTACTGGATTTTAAGGCCAATATGACTGTTATAGTTTTGATTTCCTATGATGCAGGCTCAATTTAATGATTGTGCTTGGATACATTTGCACTCTTATTTATTATTAAAGTAAGATTTGTTAAGAAAAAATTAGAGTCATGTAAATGTCTAGACATGAATCCATGGAAATAAGATGCTTTAGTGTGAATTAATGATAAGCCTTTACATTTTTAATTGAGATTTCATTCTTTTAATCATCACATTGTGTCCACTGAGCTTCACTGAAACACACTGACATATTTGGAGGTCCTTTCCTGTTTTCTTTTGTTCTCTTTTGCCCTTTGTGCATATCAAAACACTGCAAAAAGGAATTGGAACTCCATAAACCCTTGTATAGTTTTAGTTTCAAAATTTCATAAGCTTGTTCTTATTTGTAATTTTGGTATAGAACCATTAAATTGCATGGTTATTAAAGAGTACTTCCTGGGTAGGGAAGTTGTGAATCAGACATATTTGGAGTCCCTTAATTAAATACGTTAGAGTTACTCTATTGTAGTTTTGAAGGAGTAAAGTCTTTTCAAATTTGAATCTACTCAAATAAAGTGTTCAAAATTTATTAGTCTTTTGAGGAATAAAAGTCCATTTTGAAGTTCAATAAAGTATAAATTGAATAAAGTATATTATGTTAATATGTGAGTGTGTTTGTGTGTGTGAGTGTGTGTGTGTGTGACAAACAGGAAAAAAAAACTAAAGTTGGAACTGAAATTCATGATCATTATTTTATTTCTGTACATAATCACAGCATATATAGTTATTCTTTGCACTATGACATTGTGAAATTTTGATACTATACCCAATACATTTAATGATTATTTTATCCTACGGTAATTTTATTCCATGGAAAGAATAGGAAAAGGAACATGTGAATAAAATGAATCAATGAATGCTATAGAAAGATTGGATTATGACAACTTTGGTAACACTAAATAAAAACTTTGTTTTTTATTGTGCATTGTGACTCCTTTAAAGAGTTTGTTATATAACATAGCATTTATAAATATTTTATCATATATATGTATATATGTGTATGTTATAACTATATATATATATCACATATATAAACTCATGGACATGAAATATGCTTGTGATATTCATAATGTATTAATACTCTAGTATAAAATGGAGAAACAATATGTTTATATATGATTGCTTTTAAAAAATAGAATGGACTGAGAACATTTAGAAGCTTATTTATGCAAAAACCCTATAAGACTCCAGGGAGCCTTAACTTACCAGGGACCCCCCAGATTGAAACATGTGGAGCCAGAATCGAAACAAAAAGCAAGAGGAATTTATTGCTCCAGTGCACTGGGGTCATCCCAGACATGAAGGAGAGGCAGTGACCCCTAGTCCCTGTTCAGCGAATTTTTATATGGTTTCCAGGGGCAGAATAGAGTATCAGCAACTAGGCACAATATGATTGGAGGAAGAGTGCACCCTTTAAACTGGTCTTTAGGGAATGAGGTGACAAGGACTTCCCTTGTCTGAAGGTAAGCAACAGCCAGTCCTGGGGAATGTGTCCCCACCCACAGGTCCTGTGGTCTGGGAAATGATAATTAGCCTCTCTCCTTTCTGGAGGGATGAGTGTTTTATGACCTTTCCAAAGTTCCTATGCTGACCTTTTCACCCCAAATAAACAAGCAAACCTAAAACACTTCTTTCACAAGAAGCAAGATTAACAGGTTCATACTTAAATTCAATTTAAAAGAAGTAAGTCTTAGCAGAATGACCAACAAGGAGGACTATGAAATGGCTTTAGCAAGTTAAAGCACTTCTCACCCAGCCTGACGATCTGATTTCTTCTGTGGAGTCCACATGGTGTAGGAAAAGAGCTGACTCCTATAGCCTGTCAGCTGTCATTCATATGCACATCATATTAAGCAAGTACTTTACAACACTCTCACCATTCACACACCAAATAAATAAACATAAAAATAAAGAAACAGAATCTGATAGATAAGGATTAGGAAGCACAAATGCCTTCAGACTCATCAACCTGAAATACGATGGCTTGCTTTCACCTAGAAGCTTCTCATGTCACTCTGAAGCTAATTATGTGTAGTGTTCTCTATAAAGACATCCATATATTCACACATGTGTGAGATAACATAGTTATGGTATTAAATAATCATGCATGTACTAACTAAATTAAATAGTGATATAAATATACATATATAATTGATCAATTCATTTACTAATAGCCACAGAAGGCTCAACTATTTTTATTTTTTTAATTACATAGTATCTTCACCAATGGCATCATAAAACAAAATAGGAAATTATATATCACTTAATTAATATACTTCAGTTAAAGTTGATGCCATACTACTGAAATCCTTTAAAAGCTATGCTTTCTCCTATGTATCTACATAAAAGCATGTTATATTATTATTTTAAAAATCCCAGCACTTGGGAGGCAGAGGAAGGCAGATTTCTGAGTTCAAGGCCAGCCTGGTCTACAAAGTGAGTTCCAGGACAGCCAGGGCTATACAGAAAAACCCTGTCTCGAAAAACAGAAAAACAAACAAACAAACAAACAAACAACAACAACAATAACAAAACAACATCAAAAAGTTATCATCAATGAAAGAATGCAGAAAACAATGTGGAACACACATATAATAAAGTTCTAAAAATACTGACAGTAATATTTTAGGGCGGCTATTACCTGTACAATACATGGTAAGCTGTAAGTATACTTTATGCAAGCTAAAACATCCAAAGGACCATCAAGGACATGGGTTCTCACCCAAGAGCTCTTACAAGGCAATGTAGCCATACAGCTACCTTGATGTTAAGGAGTGAGCCACAATTCTGGATGACTTTTGATTCTCAGCTTTGTTAGATGGCAAACCTAAGGGTTTTTTTTTTTTTTTTTTTTTGTAAGTGTTGTTTTTTTGGTTTTTTAGGGTGTTTTGTTTTGTTTTGTTTTAGTGCTGTGTAATAAAATAGTAAAGCATTACTATGGGCTTGTATTATAACCCTTTCTTTTCATTCACATATGTAAATTAAATGTGTTAAAAGAAGCAACATTATTTTCTACCTCAATAAATTTTTCTACATAATTTTCCCTATCTAGCATATCATTATGATTTCCTGCTTATTTGTTTATGGGAAACATATATTCCTATTATTTCTGACTCTCTCTAAGTATCTAAATATCAAGGGAAGCTGTGCTCTCAAAGGCACAAAACTTCGTTTTGTTATTATGTAAGTATTGTTTATTTCTATAATATATTTTGACATTGCTGCTCTTGAGAACACTTATTAATAAATCAATACTCATTGGCTCCTCATCATATTTTAGTCAATAAGACGTACTTATTCTCTCTCATCTTGGATATAAGGTTACTTAGAAAAGCAAAATGTCTTTTCGATTTACACTGAAATTTAGGACTGACTAAAAGTATAAATAATTTTGTGGATGAATTTAATGATTTTGTGTAAAATTTCACATAATATTTGTGCTACACAATCAATCACAGTCAAAAGAAACCTTTAAAAACTCAGTTTAATCTTCATTTATGGTACTCTCATGGAGATTTAAACGGTCACATGAGGGAAGAGAAAACCTTTTGTGATGTCACATGTTGGTGCTCCCTTAGTAAAAACAACAAAGAGGCTTCCTAGGAATGTTTAACTCATATAAATTGATGTTAGAAGACTTGATCAAGGCCGTATCCCTCTCTATTGGAGAAATTAAGATTTGTGTCAGTGTCACTGAAAAGAAGCCAAGAGGTAGTAACCCAGAACTAATTGTATGTGCTATATCTAATAAGGTTGCTGCTGAATGGACTTCATGCAGAGAACTCTTTATTGCCCAAGAGGCTTAGACATCAGGAACATTATTGGAAGGGTATCTCTTTACATATGTAGCCAGCAATTTACCCATCCAGAGTTAACATAAGACTTTCTCAAAAGGTTGATTGGTTCAGCCATCACTTTGATTTCCTGTCTCTTGTCACCTTTTGCAGTAATCACATAAGTAGTTTTTGTTGTTGTTTTTTAAGCAACCTGGATTAAGAAAATTGTTTCTCACTTGTACTAAGAGGTGTTTTTCATTAAACAACCTGATCAAAGTTGCTATTTTCAATTTATATGCTAATAAAGTGTACTTTAGAACTTATAAACATGCATTGCCCAGTGGGATTTTATTCCTAGATCCAACATAATCTATGGCCTCTGAGGATCTCTTCAGGTTGTAAGACTAAGGGAAAAGTAGTTGTCAATTGAAAAGCTATGTAGGTATTAGAAACCATATACAGGGGGTAGAAGCTTAGAGCAATAAATGATAAATTTAAGAAAGACCTCAGGGTAATATAGATATAATAAAATTGTATCATTTAAACATTAATTAAGAATTTGTTTTTTCACATATATTCTGCATCATATGATTGGTGAAAGTATGCATTTATCTTTTTAATGTGCCTTGATGCATCATAAATTATAATACACAGATTTACTGATATGTTTGCTAAACGTTATTTTGGTTAAATATAAGTAGTTTGACAGTCTATGACTAAGTCTTTTCATTTCCATTTATGATTTCTCCTATTAAGAATGAAAAGGAGCCTCTCTGAACGCAGCAGATAGGGCCGCCAGCGCACTCTCCAAACCCCTTGGACATTAGGCACACTTCGGGGTTAAAGGCGAGTGGAGTGCACCAGGGGCCTTGAAATCGCAGAGGGTCCAGTGGCCAGTTGCAGTAGCAGCTGGAACAGAGGACCTCATTCCAACCAGAGGCTGGGACCCCTCCCAGCCAGCCAGGACCTCCCCCGCCGCCGGCCTGCCATCATCCCTCTCTGAACGCAGCAGATAGGGCCGCCAGCGCACTCTCCAAACCCCTTGGACATTAGGCACACTTCGGGGTTAAAGGCGAGTGGAGCGCACCAGGGGCCTTGAAATCGCAGAGGGTCCAGTGGCCAGTTGCAGCAGCAGCTGGAACAGAGGACCTCAGTCCAACCAGAGGCTGGGACCCCTCCCAGCCAGCCAGGACCTCCCCTTCTGCCGGACCGCCATCATCCCTCTCTGAAGGCAGCTGATAGGGCCGCCAGCACACTCTCCAAACCCCAGGACATTAGGCACACTTCGGGGTTAAAGGTGAGTGGAGCGCACCTGGGGCCTTGAAATCACAGAGGCACACATCAAGGTGAACAGCTGAACGCAGCATCTGTTCCTGCCCAATCCCTTGCGACCTGAGTCACCAGCCAGGACAGAGATAGGCCCAGACCATTTCAGACTCTCCCTTCTGGCCCACACCAACACCAGGTCTCCTTGGTTAGAGATGGCAGGAGGTAAGCGTAAGAACAAAAGCAACAGAATCCAAGGGTACTTGGCATCTCCAGATCCAAACTCACCCACCCCATCAAGTCCTAGATACAACAGCACACCAGAAAAACAGGACATGGATATAAATTCACTCGTCATGATGAGGATGGAAGACTATAAGAAGGAAATACAGGA
>CACVCL010033148.1:0-10359 GCA_902729485.2 Mus minutoides | reverse complement strand
CCCTCCCTCCCTCCCTCCCTCCCTCCCTCCCTCCCTCCCTTCTTTCCTTCCTTTTCTCCCTTCTTTCCTTCCTTTTCTCCCTCCTTTCTTTTTTGAAAGTCTTGCTGATTGAAAGTTTGGATCCACCACATCGGTCACTTTTGTCTCACAAGTCATTGACTAGCATGTAAGTTGTGTTTTCCAGTATCATGCATGATAGCTTATGTTGCCCTCTTATGCCACAAGATAAAGAGGCTGTAACCCTTGGCAATGATCTGTATTAAAGCCTTTTCAGGGCTGGGGCTGTCTCCAAGCCGTGTTTACCTGGCATAGACAACACCCTGGGTGTGACCCTTTGCTCCACAAAAAGCCCTTGTTGGAATCCTAGCAAGAGGATTGTGTCTGAACCCATCCTGGGCTAAATAGTGAGACCCTGTTCTTATAAGGAAAAGGACAGTTTTCAAGCATGGGTGCTTCTGCCTGTGGTGTCTGTAGCTCTTGCTCCTCAGGAGGCTGAGCCATAGAGGAGATTAGTTAAGCCAGCAACACAGTGAGACAGACTCAATATAGGGTTTTCCATGGATGCATTCACAACTTGGCTATTGAGAAGCCAATGAGGACTTTCTTTTTTTTGTTTTTGTTTTTGTTTTTCAAGACAGGGTTTCTCTGTATAGCCCTGGCTATCCTGGAACTCACTCTGTAGACCAGGCTGGCCTTGAACTCAGAAATTTGCCTGCCTCTGCCTCCCGAATGCTGGGATCAAAGGCATGCGCCACCACGCCCGGCTGAGGACTTTCTTTTAAATAGGACTTTTGTTTGTTCGGTTTTTAGCAAGGTTACTAGGTAACCTTGGCTATCCTGGAACTCAATGTACAGAGCAGGCTGGCCTTAAACTCAAAGATCCACTTGCCCTTGGCCTCATGAGTGTTGGGATAAAAGGTGTGTGCCAACCATGCCTGACTTTGGGGTGTGTGTGTGTGTGTGTGTGTTTAAGATAGTCTCCCACTGCAGCCCAGGCTAGCCTTGAATTTGAGACAATCTTCCTTGACCTTTTAAATACTGGGATTAGAGACTAGCACTAGCACACTTAGCTTAATATTGTATTTATGTGTGGCTATTTTGCATAACTGAACATAGTTAAACACATTAGTATAATATGATTCCAAGCCGTGGGCAGCGATTGGAGGAATCAGGAGGAGAAATTTATTTTTCCTTTGTTTCTTCTCTTTCTTTTCCCTTCACCCCTCCTTTTTTCCCTTTTTTCCCCTTTTCTTTTCTTATTTTTTCTGAGTCTGTCCATCCACATCCTCCCCTCCCCCACCCTTCTGGCTCACACTCTCTTCTCAAGGT
The DNA here is from genome assembly GCA_902729485.2 of Mus minutoides. Lineage (NCBI taxonomy): Eukaryota > Metazoa > Chordata > Mammalia > Rodentia > Muridae > Mus > Mus minutoides. The sequence goes on along the minus strand of CACVCL010033148.1, from coordinate 9,030 downwards.
TTCAGATTCTCCCTGTGCAACAACAGAAGCATAAAAGCCTCTTTCCCCCACTTTGTCACCCCTGTCAGGGGAACTGCCCCACATTCCTGAGCATGTCCCCATGTTTTTTTTTTTTTTCAGAGCTTCAGGATATGTTGCAGAGTTTTAAAGTAATTTTCTATTTTCATCAGAAGTCCACCAATTGTTTATTATAGCATAGGCTAGCCTCAGTCTTTGTGCTGTGCCAGCTTCATGAGTCCTGGGGTTGCAGGTGCATAGCACTATGCCCTACCTACCTACTTGAATATATAACCCAGGTTCTTCTAAAAACCAAGCCCCCCACCACCATCCTGCGGCCAGCACTGCCCCCCCCCCCCCAATGCAGCACTGACAGAGCAGTCTGCAGAGCAGTGTGCTGCATGTACAGTGAGGCTTCAAGCGTAGCAGGCCAGGGCTTCCTTGTGTCTTTACCAGAAATTCGTGGAAAGGGGCATAGTTTGGGTACATTTAAGTATTTGATAACACAGGATACATATAGAACATATCAAAGCCAGATAAATAGCAGCATAGCACCTGTAATGTCAGCACTCTAGAAACCGAAGCAGGAGGATTACTATGAGTTTCAGAGCTATATGTAGCAAGACCTTGTCTCAAAAAACAAAATGAGGGCCAGGTGGTGGTGGCACACTCAGCACTTGGGGACGGGGAGGGGTGGGGAAGAGGGGGGGAGGGGAAGAGGGAGGGATGGGGAGGCAGTGGCAGGCAGATTTCTGAGTTTGAGGCCAGCCAGTGCCACACCCACTCCAGTGACAAGTCCAAAAGCTTGGCTGCAGTCCTGAGGCACAAAGTTTCATGGAACCTGGTCTCCTGGAGAGTCTCTGGCATCTCGTAGCACAGAATTGGTCCAGATTTGTCCTTGCAGTAGTGTAGAGGGTCTTGCATGCTTTCTTTCAGTATTGTTTTATTATAGGTGCACCCAAGGAATGATTTGACAAATAGCTAAGTTAGATTGAACATTGCTTCCTGGCCTTCACTGGTGTCCCAATGTCCCAGGCTCCTTGAGCCAACCCTGGGCTTGGAATTTCCTAAGAATGTTACTTATTCAGGCGAAATGCCTTCAGAGAGACAGTGAAAGAAATCAGGCATTGCAGTTTACTGGATAAGAGCTAGAAATCTCAGGGCTAGTTCAACAACGTAAACTTAGAATTCTCATTACGGACATGAATGGCAGCCTACATTACATAATAGTAGAAAGAAGGTGGGTTGTGGTTTAAGGAGGAACTGGAGTATTGTATTATACATGAAAGGGTTAGTAGAACGGAACTCTCCTGGTGCATGTTTTTCACTAGGCCCAGAGGAATAGCATAATTAGGTATTTACTAAGGGATTTATTGTTTAACCCCTGCCTGGTTCCTGCTTGCTTTTATGTATGCATTTCTCTGTAAAGAGTGATTATACATTGGATAACCTCGATGTACCTTGGCTAATGTACCACCTACCTTCCTTGTTTTTCTTCTGTAGTATTATAAGTCTGATGCTCACTTTGAGAAATTACATTCAGATCCAGCATTCCCTTGTGTTCATGTCTGTTTGTCACTCCCACCTGAGTATCGGGACCCTGATTTCTCCCTTGGGTTGAGGGACTCTGACTGAGCCAGCCTGCAGCAAGCCCGGGCTACACAGGGAAACCCTGTTTCAAAAAACCAACCAACCAACCAACCAACCAACCAACCAACACCTCCCAAACAAACAAACCAAACCAAACCAAACCAAACCAAAGAAAAGAAAAGAAAAGAAAAAGGTCTGACGCCCTCTTCTGGTGTGTCTGAAGACAGCTACAGTGTACTTCCATATAATAATAAATAAATCTTGGGGCCAGAGAGAGCGGGGGCCAGAGCAAGTTGGGCTGGAGTGAGCAGAGGTCCTGAGTTCAATTCCCAGCAACCACGTGATGGCTCACAACCATCTGTACAGCTACAGTGTACCCATATATATAAAATAAATAAATAAATCTTTAAAAAATTAAAACAAAAAGAAAAAGAAAACAAAACCAGGTATAGAAAACAAAACATGGGTATATTTGTGTTCAGTCAGACAGTAGCCTAACAACAAATAAGAGTTTATTATTCAAATGACTCACAATGTCAACAACAAGCCCATAAAATATATGAAATATGTGAATGACTTAATGGCAGAGTCTACTGTAGTTCTTTTGGAGGTCAGCCTTTCGTACCTAAATGAAGGTCCCTGTTCTGTACAAGATGAGTCAGTGTTGCAGACATCACATGGGCTATGAGCCCCCTCCACTCCTGCAGGAGTGGGAAGTCTGGGCTGTAACATTTTCCCAGGTTTACCATGTCTAACAGGATTTAAACCTATCAGTGGTAGCTGGCACACTTCCATTTGAGATTGATCTTTGTTCTCTTTAATGGTGTTTAAAAATTTAAAGAAAGAAAGTTAGATTTTGTTTGTTGTTTGAGACATGGTCTCACTGTGTAGCCCTTGCTGTCCTAGAAGTCACAGAGATCTACCTGCCTCTGCCTGCCAAATACTGAGATTAGAGGTGTGCCAGCTTGCTTGGTATAGGTGAAATGTTTTCATCTACCACAGCTTTTACACATTGAGATTGTGGGCTCTCCTTTCAATGACTTTTTTTTTTTCATGAACCAGCCAGTCACCTTTTATTGGACACTCGTTTTCAGTCAGGGTATGAAGGTTCAGCCAGTTGAATTCTTCGGGGCAGGTGGTTATGCACAGCCATGCAGTGCCCTCCACAATGACTCCTCTTCAGGGACTTTTTAAAATACTAGTTTTACTGCGAGGGTCCGCATGTGCACAAGGGCAGAGGAACAGGTACTTGCTTGTGGAGGTCGGAGCACGACTTTGTAGAACTGGTTCTCTCTACGTTTCTATGGGTTCCAGAGACTGAACTCAGGTCACAAGGCTCGTGTGGCGAGCACCTTTACTGACTGAGCCATCCTGTCAGCCTTAACTGACTTAAGAGATTCTGTTTAACACCACTGTAGGCTATCGGGACCAACCATGCCAAAGTTAATGGTTCACCGAAGGACTGGCCACATGGTGGCCTATTGAAAGAAAAGACATAGGAAAGAAATTTTTTTTGAAGACTTTTGACAAATGGGGCTTGCTTTGTATGGACATACAACAGTAAGAGACAAAAGTTAGATTAACTGCTATAGGCAGGGAATGGATATTTTCATGAGTCTGTGTCCATGGGAGAGAGGGACAGAGATAGGGAGGAAAGAATATTACTCAGTTTAATCGAGGCTATAGCTTCCTGAGAAGGCGCTTATTGGTTGAACTGATTTGGACAGTTGGCCTTTTTAATAGGCCTGATGAGAAATACTGATTTTTGTCCATTTGTGGGGAAGTAAACCAGGTTGTTGCTTAATGACCAGATGAGACATCTGTTTATACAGATGTATTAGTTGAGAGAAATGTAAGCATGCTTTTAAACTGATAAATAGTTGGTTATTCTTCCTTGTCTCAGAGGTTGAGCCAAAGTTTACATAGATTAGGGGAAGGCTGAGCCTGGAAATTTAAAAAATTACATAAATGAAGATAGTAGTAGCAAAATAAAGTCAGATGGCAGTCATTTAATTACTATTTACAAGGTCTCTGATGGGGTCACCTGACAACTCACATGCAAGTGACCTGTGTCACGCCCTCTTCCTGGTCAAGCTGTCCATCATCCAGTTCCCGGAGGACACTGTCGCTGCTTCTGAACCCGCAGAAGCTGTTGCTCTGTGCAGGCTGCTCTTCCTTGGTCCAGCACTCTCTGGATGGAGAGAGGGAGCCCTCCTCAAGAGGGGCTCGGCGTCCTGCGGCTTGGGATGTGTTTGTGTCCAGGTCTAGGCTCCTGCTGCCGACCTTGTTTCTGTCTTCTCCCCTCAGCAGCCGGCTGCCTTTCCTCTGAAAAACAGGAGATTGTCAATCAGGGCGTGGAGCATGCGCACCTCTGGCCGCTTCTCAACCTGAAACTTGTCTTTCTTTCCCACTTCTGACTATAGGAGCTGGGATGTAGCTCAGAGCCGGTCCACCCTCAGAGCGGGGCCATCCTCAGAGCCGGGCCACCCTCAGCACCAGGGGCCTGCTCCTCTCTGTCTGTCTTGAAAATCTGCCCTTGGCTTGCCCTTCTCAGTGGTACATGGGTTGTGTGGACATTTCTCAGGAGAGAAATGAATTCAATTGTACTTGGGAAACAAAGTGAGCGAGAATCAAGCGAGTGCATTTTGTTGTTGGTGGTGGTGTAAGGTGACTAAACTGTAGAAAATCTACTTTAATGGGTTTCTTGTCTGTGTCATGAGGCACCAGTGTGTCCTAGAGAAAACACATTCTAAGTGTTTCTGTAGAACAGCAGCTCTCGACCTGTGGGTTGGGAACTCTTCCAGTCAATTGACCTTTCACAGGGGTCGCCCAAGACCATCAGAAAACACAGATACGTCCATTTGCATTCATAATGGTAGCCAAATTATAGCTATGAAGTAGAAATAAAAATAATTTTATAGTTTGGAGTCACCATAACAGGAACTAAGGGTCACGGCAGACCCCCTTCCTAAGGGTCACGGCAGACCCCCTTCCTAAGGGTCACGGCAGATCCCCTTCCTAAGGGTCACGGCAGACCCCCTTCCTAAGGGTCACGGCAGACCCCCTTCCTAAGGGTCACGGCAGACCCCCTTCCTAAGGGTCACGGCAGACCCCCTTCCTTGTGCTGCTACAAACAGGATTACTGTTCTGCAGCCTGACCCAGCTCATCTACATCGGTGCCACACGAAGCTGTGGGCGTTCTGCTGATAAAGATTTAAAGGCTGGCTAGCAGTGTCCTTGGTTCATGTGGTTTTTGAGTAAGAATGGCGCCCATAGGCTCATATATTTGAATTCCTAGTAGCAGAACTCTTTGAAAAGATTAGAAGGATTAGGAGGTGTGGCCTTGTTAGAGAAAGTGTGTCACTGCGGGTGAGGTTTCAAAAGCCCATGCCAGGCCCAGGCTCTCTCCCTTCTTCCCCGTCCTTCCTCTCTCTCTCTCCCCCGCCCTGTCTCTCTGTTCCCCAAGTTGTTAATGAACTAAGGCTCTGAAACTGTGAGCACGCCCCAATTTAATGTTCTTTTTTACATGTTTTCTCTTCACAGCAATAGAACAGTGACTATGACAGTACAGTTCCTGTATAGTACATGTCTCTGCCATGTAAACTTAGGACAGAAGGGACAGGACCCTCGAGGAGGCCTCAAGGCCAGCATGTGGGTGTCCAGGCTGCTGCGGGATTGCTGAGCTATCACTGCCAGTGTGTGACAGGATCCGTTCACAGAACCTCAGCTCTGTAAGGCTGAGCAAGGATTCAAAAATCAAACTAATAGTCACAGGATTCTTTCAAATTACCCACATTCACTTTAGTGTTAGTCGGGAACTAAGATTACACTTTACTGTGTGACAAAGCTGAAGTTATGAAACTCTTAGAAAACACTACCCTTGTTGGCAAAATTTTCTTGCTCCCACCTCCACTTGGCACACCCTTGCTGCACCAAATGTAAACATTGGACCTTTGACCCTTGTCCTTTATTCCAGCTAAAAATGCATTGAGCTGAGTTCTTGAAGTGGGGCCTGAGAGGCCCTCTCAGATAGGTGCCAGGCTTGAGAGTGATGCCTTGGTCAGTGACAGGGCTGGACAGTGCTACTGGGCAGACGTCCTCAAGCCTGGCTAGTGGGGGCCTTTCCCATGGGCACAAAGATCCCCTGAGCTTGTCCTCAACCTTCCAGTCTGACTCACACTGGGAGCCCTGGAGCCCTCAGTTGCAACAGGGACAAAGGTGACTTTTGCAATACGCTATTGTGTGTCAGATAACAGAGGCCAGCTCTCATGGCCATGAGAATTTCCTTTAAAAAAACGGAATATTCTTTAGCATATGCTATTCATAGTAATTTACTTTTAGATAACTGTTAATAAGTAAACGGCTATCAGTTGTAAAGTTCAACTTTACAGCTACCTGATAAAACAGTCAGCACTGTATCCTAAAACACTTCAGAACACACACCTTTGCTTGTCAGAAGACTAGGGGTTTGATTAATGTGCCTTTCGCAATGATATTGCCTCTCACACAACCTCACCCATGTGAAATGTTTTTTACAATCAGCCAATTTGTGATTTCCTAAACACTCAAAACGTTGGAGTCTGAAGCCCATCCAATTCCCGGAAGACCATTCACTTGAGTCCCCATCCTTCAGGGGTCCCCATGAAGGGGTGAGGCCACAGAGTGTCCTGCCCCATGGGCACTGCCCCACGGAGTGTCCTGCCCCATGGGCACTGCCCCACGGAGTGTCCTGCCCCATGGGCACTGCCCCACGGAGTGTCCTGCCCCACGGGCACTGCCCCACGGAGTCTCCTGCCCCATGGGCACTGCCCCACGGCGTGTCCTGCCCCACGGGCACTTCCCCACGGAGTGTCCTGCCCCATGGGCACTGCCCCACGGAGTGTCCTGCCCCATGGGTACTGCCCCACGGCGTGTCCTGCCCCACGGGCACTGCCCCACGGAGTGTCCTGCCCCATGGGCACTGCCCCACGGAGTGTCCTGCCCCACGGAGTGTCCTGCCCCATGGGCACTGGTGCTATGTCTTGTGCTTTTCACAGTACATTCATTACATTTGCAAAAACAAGATCAGTGATGCAAGGCTTGTGTTTCCTAAATAAAACTCTTTCTGTTACAGAATAGTACACATACACATGCACACACACACATGTACACACACACATACACATGCACCACACATGTACACACATGCACATACACACATACACATGCACACACACACACACACACACACACACACACACACACACTCTAGAGAACCTGGTAGAACAAAGAAAAAAAGGAAAGCTCATCCTACCTCCACAAAACGCTAACCGTTAGAACCTTGACATATTTTGTCTCCTCCCCCTCCCTCACCTTTCCCCCTCCCTCCCCCCTTTCCTCCCCCTACCCTGTCTTCTTTCCTTCTGCATATAAGTGGCTCACAAAGCACAGCCCATGCTTGTGTGTAGCTCATTTCCCACCTAACTCTACCCTGCAGTTCCCTGTGACTTCCCAGGCTCACCCATGGCCTTCCCTGCTTCTTTCTGACACTTTCTCTACAAGGTGGGAGGGTATGATGCTGGCTTGGATGCAGACCCAGTGCCACCCTGACAAATACCTAATGTGTCACTCTTGTTTAAAAGAAAAGGGACTGGCCCATCCTATTAGTGTCTTTCTTGATGCAGTGTCAAAATACCAGACAAAAGCAGCTTCCGGCCTGGTTTCTTTTGTCTCACGTTTGAGGGTACAGTTTGTCATGATGAGGAAAAGATCAGAGTCCACAGTTGGGAAGCAGAATCATGAATGCTATGATCAGCTCTCTTTCTGCCTTCTCTTCAGTTCAGGACCCACTTTCAGGGTGGGGCTGTGCCTTAGGGTTTGTTTCACTGCTGTGAACAGACACCATGATTATGGCCACTCTGATAAAAGAAAGCATTTAACTGGGACTGCCTTACGTTTCAGGGGCTCAGTCCATGATGGTAGGAAACACGACAGCATGCAGGTGCTACAGGAGCAGAGAGTTCTACACCTTGACCCACAAGCAGCAGCAGGAGACTGTGTCCACACTGGGCACAGCTTGAGCATATACGACCTCAAAGCCAGCCTCCACAGTAACACACTTCCTCCGACAAGACCACACCTACTCCAAGGCCCCACGTCCTTCTAGTGCCATGCTTATGGGCCAAGCATTCACACACATGAGTTTCTGGGGGCCATACCTTTGAAACCACACTCTGTCTTCCCACCCCAGTTAATTTAATGTAGGTGATTTCTCATGGGCACACCCAGAGGTAACCTAATCTAGTTAATTCCTCACAGGCATGTCTGGAAGCTTACCTCCTAGATTATTCTAAATCATGCTGCATCCATTGAGATATATAGGAGCTCAAGTGACAGGCCTGTTGACTTTAGGACATCTCAGTATTGTCCCTTTCCATTGCCAGTGTTTTAATATAAACAAAAGAATTAAGTTAGGAATGTAGGTTAGTGTCTTAGGCAGGGTTTCCATTGCTGTAAAGAGACACCATGATCACAATAATTCTTAAAAAGGACAACATTTACTTGGGGATGGCTTACAGTTCAGAAGTTTAGTCCATTGTCCTCATGGTGGGAAGCATGGTGGCACTCAGGTAGACATGGTGCTGGAGACGTAGTTGAGAGTTCTATATCCAGACTGACAGGCAACAGACAGACAGACACTGGGTCTGGCCTAAGCAATTGAAACCCCAAAGCCCACCCCCAATGACATACTTCCTCCAACGAGGCCACACCCACTCCAACAAGACCACACCTCCTAGTGCTACTTCATAAGCATTCAACATGACTCTATGGGGGTGTAGGGAGTGCACATTCTTTTTTTTTTTTTTTTTTTTTTGGTTTTTTGAGACAGGGTTTCTCTTGTATAGCCCTGGCTGTCCTGGAACTCACTCTGTAGACCAGGCTGGCCTTGAACTCAGAAATCCGCCTGCTTCTGCCTCCCAAGTGCTGGGATTAAAGGCGTGCGCCACCACCGCCCGGCGGGAGTGCACATTCTTCTTCAAACCACCACAGCTAGTGTGGCCATCATGGAAAATAATATGCAACACTGAAAGACAGCTACCCTGTGAACCAGCCATCACACTCCTGGGTAGGGCTGGGGGAATGAAGTCGGGATGTTAATGAATATCTGCACTCCATGCTCTGAGTATAAACATCACCTGCTGAGTTATCCACTCAGGAGACAATACTCTTCCACCTGCCACTGTGCTCAGGGAAACAAGCCAGGCTCAGAACGACAGGACACACAGACCGTGGGGAGTTCATCTCATAGAAATTACAGGAAGAACGGTGTCTACCAGAAGCTTGAGAGAGTGAGGGTGGGGTGGGGTGGGTGGGGAAAGGATGGGGGAGGGTTAACTAATGGACACAAGTTAAGTTAGGGTAGGAAGTTCTGGTCTGCTGTGGCCCTGTTGGGTGACTGTGTTT
>CACVCL010033145.1:0-10379 GCA_902729485.2 Mus minutoides | reverse complement strand
TGTGGGGCATGGACGAGGGGGAGGGGATCAGCGACCTCTTCGACTCCTATGATCTTGGGGACCTGTTGATTAATTGAAGCATCCTACATCTGTCTCTACCTCCTCACAGACAGACTGACAGGCTCTCTGCCCAGATGGGGGACACCAGACACCAGGTGTCACCCCTCCCGTCACGGCTCTCTTCCAGCCTTCCTTCGGGTGGAGGTCAGCTAGGGAGAGAGTGGAGGATATGGTTGGGGAGTGTGTCGGGCTAAGCCCTGATCCTCCTCTTCTGACCTCCGCCCCCTTCATGAAGGACTACAGGTGCAGGTGGCCATGTTCAGGGAAAGGGTTCGCGGTCTCCTTCTGAGGGGCAGGAGGACCCTGGCTTTTTAAGAAGCACTTAACACCTTTGTATTTATTTCAAGTTCAGTTGTGTTTGTTTGTACACCCTGAGTTTTTAGCAGGGAGATTTGTTCTAGTTTCTCCTCAGACAGGCCCACCCATGCCCAGTGCCTAAGGGCACATCTGGGCTTCCAGGGGTCTAGGCCAGCTCCTTGCCTACCCCCAACCCCCAGTGGTGCCTGGGTCTTGAGGGGACTCTCCAGTTTGCTTGAATATTAATTTGCACTTAGGCTTTGTAATTTTAGAAAATGCCAGGCCCAGCCAAGGCACCGGCTTGGGATTCTCCATCTCCTACATTCTAGAGAAAGTTCTAGTAGCTACCCTGGGGGAAGTAGCCAAGGGGGCTGGCTTCCTATTGGATGTCTTATCTTTCCTGAGCCTCCGAATGTAAATGTAGGCCTTCAGGAATTAGCCCAGAAGAGCTCCTGAGAAAAGCAGGAGGCATGCGCATGCAGGAATCATGGCTTCTCGATGCCCTTCCTCCAAGGTCAGAGACCTGGAAGGTAGAGGCAGAGAGGAGTGAGAAGAGAACAAGGAACACCCTGGGGTCTGCCCATGTTTCCCTGGGAGGAGATTCCTTAAACACCCACCCATCTTCCCAAGCCCTCACTTCACTTCCAAGGTCAGACATGATAGGAACTTGGTGTCGGGTTTGCACCTTTCCCCACTGGAGTGCTGAGGGGGTGAGGGGCAGGGGTGGGGGTGCTCATCCCTGCAGACTAGGCCTCAGCAGCTCATGAGGAGATAGCCTGGCGCCTGCCACCTCTCCTGGCGTGGGGATCTGGGAAGACCTCTTGGTCTCACTTCTTCTGCCCAGAGACTGACCATCCAGGGTTCCTGTGCTCAGGTGGAGACAGGAGTCTGCTTTCTCCCTTGCCTTTCCAGGGATGGAGAATGGGCTTAATCGAGGCCACATGTCCAGAGAGGTGTACCCAGGGATGACAGGGTCTGAGAGGCCTTCCACCTACCCTCAGGGAAACCGGGTTTCTCAGGGGCTCAGTGGGGCAGCACTTTTTGGTGGTTGTTGTTGTTGTTGTAAGTTTGTAGCATTAAATTGATTTAAAAGATGAAGTTGGCTATGCCAGGTAGGTCCGAACTAGCTGACTGGGAATTTGAAGTTTGGATGTTGAGCTGATATGTACTGGTACCCATTTGGGCTAATTTGTCTTATCCTTCTTGGCTCAGCTTCCTGGGCCCACAAAGTTAGTCCTGTCCGAGGAGTGGTCAGTGACTCACAACCCCCACACTTGAAACTTGTCTACTTCTACACCGAGTGTCCAACCTTTTGACATATGTGACCTCATCATCTCTAAAGTTCATGCTCAGGAACTGCATAGATAAGCTACCAAAAAAAAAAAAAATCTCATGATGTTTGAAGTACGTTTACAACTCTGTGTTGGGCTGTGTTCATAGGTGTCTGTGGCCCCTGCTGCAGGTTAGACTATACCTGCTACAGTGATGTCCTTGGTCTCTACCAAGCATGGGGTGGGGGTGGAAGAGGGGTCTCAGACCACCTGGAAAGCCCAGTGTGCTCTAGACACAGGGGGTCCCTTGAGTGATGACGGCACTACCTGGGATCCGGTTTGATACACATGAGGCCGGAGACAGCATTGCTATTCCCTGGTCTTTGCCATTTAGCTGTGCGCCAACTCTGAGAACAGAGATGCCCGACCTCTGTGCCTTGGGCGCCGGGTGGAGGAGAGCTTGGGTTATCGGGAAGAGGGCTGTCATTCCTGTCTGGAGTGAGGTTCAGAATGCAGTCCAGACTCAAGTTCAGTTACCAAAGGTCCAGCACAGGGATGGATGGGGGCTTCCCCAGCCTTTTTGATCTCTGAGCTCTTTCTTATCAACCCTGCCTGGTCAAGGGGCTGGACCTTCCGGGAGAAGCCCGAGGCTAGCATGGGAACAAGCTCACACTTCTTTCTTGCCAATGATACTTGAGATTTCTTTCAGTTCCTTAGAGTGCTTTAAAAGAATGGGGTGTACCCCATTTGGAACACTGTTTTGAGTGGTATGTCTTTTAGGCCCAAGGGAAACTTTCTCATGCTAGGGTGGGAAAGCTACCAGTTTCTTTCTGAGGGGAATACTTTCTTCAGGGAAGTTTCCCAGCCCCACCAGTGTCCCCGTGGTGATATCCCTGGGGACTCCAGAGCACTTAGCAGAATTAAACTTGTAAATAGGCTTGAAGATGCACCATTGAAGATGTCAGGATGAGTCCCTTCTCTGTGGTGGCATGGCCAGCTGGCGTGGCTGTGAGGACTGGGAGTTTATAAACTATTTCAGGGGGTGCAGTGTGGTTTCCCCTCCCTGTGAGTCCTCGCCTCTCTTCTGCACAGATTAGTGTTATAAAGAGTTTGCTCATGCCGCCATTGGGTGTTCTATAGCTTTAGCGCTTCTGAAACCTCTGGGGTTGATTAGAAGCCGGGGTTTAGGTTTCTGTTCTACCCAGAGGCCCCACCTCACCCAGGTCATCTCTTCTCCCACAAGGTTTTTCAGGGATCATGGTGGCTATAGGTCTGGCCAGCCTCTGGCTCCTAGGAGATATTAAGTCTTGGGGAGTTTGATCGTTTTGAGGATACCTGGGGGTGGGAAGGTCTGGAGTCCCTGGGTTGGGACTCCATGTGAGTCACCTACCTCCTGGCTTCACCCAAAGTCCTGCCTTGAACCACCAGCAAGTTTCATTCTGTTGTGATAATTGGGCATTAAATAATGGCAGCTCTGGTAAGCTTTGTCTTGGTGTGATTTCTTTTTTCAGAACTGGGGATCCCACCCCTCACCCATGTTAGCTATGTGCCCAACTGTCTTAGTCAGGGTTTCTATTCCTGCACAAACATCATGACCAAGAAGCAAGTTGGGGAGGAAAGGGTTTATTCAGCTTACACTTCCATACTGCTGTTCATCACTGAAGGAAGTCAGGACTGGAACTCAAGCAGGTCAGAAGCAGGAGCTGATGCAGAAGCCATGGAGGGATGTTCTTTACTGGCTTGCTTCTCTTGGCTTGCTCAGCCTGCTCTCTCTTATAGAACCCAAGACTGCCAGCCCAGAGATGGTCCCACCTACAAGGGGCCCTTGATCACTAATTGAGAAAATGCCTCACAGCTAGATCTCATGGAGGCATTTCCCCAACTGAAGCTCCTTTCTCTGTGATAACTCCAGCTGTGTCAAGTTGACACAAACCTAACCAGTACACCAACCTGTACACAACTGTACCTCAGGCCTATTGTGCTTCCTGAATGACACTTATTACTGACTATCTGATCCCTTGACTGTGGGTTAGGAACATATTTTCCCAGCTGATGTGCACCACCTCTGTGTCCTCCCTTCCCTGTCTTGCCGTTCCCGTGCCGTGCCTGGAGTTAGCAGAGCCGAGCTCTGCGGTGTGATCTGCCTGCCTTTCCCCGCTCCTCACCGGTCTGTGCCGCTGCCTCTCTCATAGCCTCCCTGTTTCTAACCGCATCCACCATGTCTTCTACATCTCAAAGCAGGGTCCCCGGTCAGAGGCTTCAACATCACGCACATGGGTGTGAACGCACAGAGGCCAAAGGCCAATTTTAGTTGCGTTCCTCTGTCACGGTGCCTAGAGCTGCCTGTTTTAGCGGCAAACTTTGGGAATCCCCTTGTACCTCCCTGCCCAGGCTCCAGATGAGCACGACCGCGCTCATTTTGTTTGTTTTTGGTTTGGTTTGGTTTTTAATGTGAACTCGGGTGCGTGTGCTTGCTCATAAAGCGCTCACCAAACCAGCTATCTCACCCCAAGAATCTAAAAAATCATTATTGTTGGAAAAGGGAAGGACGTCAGAATGCCAGGTGTGGTGTATACCTGAAACCAGTATTTAGGTGGTGAAGGACACAGGATTTCAAAGCCAGCCGCAACTACTAGGAAGCTTGAGGCTAGCCTGAGCTACTTGAGATATCAAAAAAAAAAGAACCAAATTAAATTAAAATTGAACAAATAAACCAGAACATCATCTTTAATGTGAAAAGGCATCTTATAATTTTTTTTTATTTATTATATGTAAATACACTAGCTGTCTTCAGACACTCCAGAAGAGGGCACCAGATCTCGTTAGGGATAGTTGTGAGCCACCATGTGGATGCTGGGATTTGAACTTATCACCTTCGGAAGAGCAGTCGGGTGCTCTTACCCACTGAGCCATCTCACCAGCCCCATCTTATAATTTTTTTAAATGCCTGTGGCCATCTAGACACTAGCATTTTTCTTTTTTCTTTTTTTTAAAGATTTATTTATTATTATATCTAAGTACACTGTAGCTGTCTTCAGATGCATCAGAAGAGGGTGTCAGACTTCATTACGGATGGTTGTGAGCCACCATGTGGTTGCTGGGGTTTGAACTCAGGACCTTAAGAAGAGCAGACGGTGCTCTTAACCACTAAGCCATCTCTCCAGCCCCGGCATCTTATAATCTTAAAATGGGAGAAAATATTTGCAAATTATATATCCAATTAGGGACTTGTTTTTTTTTTTTAATTTTTATTTATTTAATATATGTATATATGTGAGTACACTGTCTTCAGACACACCAGAAGAGGGCATTGGGTTCCATTACAGATGGCTGTGAGCCACCATGTGGTTGCTGGGATTTGAACTCAGGACCTCTGGAAGAGCACTTAATGCTCTTAACTGCTGAGCCATGTCTCCAGCACTCCAAAATTCGGGGCTTGTATTCAGAAGAGAAGATGAACTCAGGGCTGGAGAGACAGCTTAGAGGTTAAGATCCCTGGCTGCTCTTGCAGAGGACCAAGGCTCAATTCCTAGCACCCACATGGCCTTCTGACTTCCCTGAGTATACCTGCTGCCTGTGTGTACATACAGGCAAAACACTTGTACCCATAAAATAATCTCTTTTAGAAAATGATTTTGTTTTATGTTTATGGGTATTTTGCCTACAAATATATCTGTGAACCATGTGCAGGCAGTGCCCACCAAAGTCAGAAGAGGGTATTAGATCCCCTGGGACTGGAATTAGAGACAGTCTCATGTGGGTGCTGGGAATTCAGCCTGGGTCCTCTGAAGGGCAGGAAGTGCTCTTAACTGCTGAGTCATCTCTCCAACCCCCACATAAAATAATCCTGGGGTTTTTTTTTGAGACAGGGTTTCTCTGTGTAGCCCTGGCTGTCCTGGAACTCACTCTGTAGACCAGGCTGGCCTCGAACTCAGAAATCCTCTTGCCTCTGCCTCCCAAAAATAATCTTAAGAACATGAACTCATATAACTTTAATAAAAAGACAATCTAGAGCCGGGCATGGTGGCGCACGCCTTTAATCCCAGCACTCGGGAGGCAGAGGCAGGCGGATTTCTGAGTTCAAGGCCAGCCTGGTCTACAGAGTGAGTTCCAGGACAGCCAGGGCTATACAGAGAAACCCTGCCTTGAATAACCAAAAGAATGCCAATATATGGGTATGGGTGGGGCAGAGCACACCTGAGACAACCTCTGCCCACTGCCACAGGGTGAGGGCAGGGTAGAAGATACCAGAGGCCTGGGTGCCACTAAGATAAGCTAGCAAGTGGNAAAAAAAAAAAAAAAAAAAAAAAAAAAAAAGGACAATCTAGAGCTAGACTTAGGAGTGCACATCTTTAATCCATCACTCGAGAAGCAGAGGCAGGCATATCTCTGAGTTTGAGGCTAGTCTGACCTACATGGGGAGGTCCAGGCCAGCAAAGCTACCCGGTAAGAGCCTATCTCAAAAGGTCAACCAAAAATAAATAAAAATAGACAAGCCAGGGTGATGGTGTACACCTTTAATCCCAGCACCCAGGAGGCTGAGGCAGGCAGATCTCTGAGTTCGAGGACAGCCTGGTCTACAGAGTGAGTTCCAGGACAGCCAGGGCTATACAGAGAAACCCTGCCTTGAATAACCAAAAGAATGCCAATATATGGGTATGGGTGGGGCAGAGCACACCTGAGACAACCTCTGCCCACTGCCACAGGGTGAGGGCAGGGTAGAAGATACCAGAGGCCTGGGTGCCACTAAGATAAGCTAGCAAGTGGTAGAGAAGCACAATGGTTTGTGCACAATGAGAGGCAGAACTGGAGACTAGGGAGGAACAGCCTGATGCACTGCCGCCTGCCGCCATGGTGAGGTCCTTGCCCATGCTGCAGCCGAGGGCCGTATCTGAGTCCAGGGTGTGTGTGTGTGTGTGTGTGTGTGTGTGTGTGTAGGTGTCTGTCTGTCTGTCTGTCTGTCTGTCTGTCTGTCTATATGTCTGTCTGTCTGACTGGCTATGTCAATGTCCTTGGCCCCTGTTACCACCAAGAGCCAAGGCTGTCCCTCATCTGGGTTGTTGCCTGGGGCCATGATGATGTCCGTGGGCTGTACAGAGCTGGCCCCGCCCCTTGACAGCTGCAGCACTCAGAAGCACATGCCCCGTACCTTGCCTGGTTAGCACAGTAGAGCTGTCCCTGGTTTCTTGGGTTGCCAGTGAGCTGGCCCCGAGGACGGGATGGAGAGCTGGCCCCTTCCCTCGCTTGGGAAACACAGTAGAGCTGGCCCTGGTGGCATGGGTGAAGGAGAGCCTTTGAAGCTGCGGTGTGTCACAGCATGTCACACAGTATACCTTTTCACCCAAGCAGCTGTACTTGCAAATGTTCACTGGTCTGGTTTCAGGCCTGGGGCTTCTGCTAAACCATCAATGTTGGATCCTCACCGAGACTCCACTCAGATCTCCTGCTGCTGCCCTGGGTCATGGAGATCCGGCAGCTTTGGATCTGCGGGACTGGCCCCTTCATTCACTCCAACACTCATAGGTGGGGTAGATGTTGGGGTGGGCCAGCTCAAAGTCCTGGATCTCAGCTGGTAGCTGAGTTGGTCAGCCAGCAGGTCTTCCAAGCTCACACTACCACAAGGCCAGCTGTCGAGGGGCTGCAAGAACATTTGCAAGAAAAGCTGTTTGGGCAAAAGGGTATATATACCATGTGATGCACTATGACACACTGCAGCTTCCAAAGAGATTTTGGGGGTGGGGGTTGCCAGGGTGGAGGAGGGTGGATACAAAAGGGCAGGGAGATGAGTGGGACTGCGGTGCATGACATGAAGTTCACAAAGAATAAAAAGTTTTTTAAAGGCCAATATATACATTTAAAAATGTAGTGTCATTAGCCATCAGGGAAATGCAAATCAAAGCTATAAGGTATCACATCACTCCCAACTACAGGAACAGCCCCACATAACAAAGAACACAAGCTGTGAAGGGAGGAACTGGGAGTCCCCGGGGCCACCAGTGGTTTATGAAACAGAGCAGCCAGCCACTTAGGAAAAAGATGGTTGGTTCCTCAACAGGTAAACACAGTCCAATAACGAGGAAGTGACTACATAAAAATGTACATAATGTTCATAGCATGATTAGTTTATAGTTCATAGCATGATTAATTTAAAGATGGAACAGCTCAAGGTAAATAAGTAAATGTGCCCACAGGGCAGAAAGAAGCTAGGTCCACCTGCCTCTACCACCTGAGCTCCCACTACCTGGCCTCAGATGAGTCTCAATGAGGGGTTGTCTCTATTGGGTTGGCCTTTGGACATATCTGTGGGGGGACAGTCTTAATTAAGTGAATCAATGTGGGAAGACCTAACCCATTGTGGGCGGCACTACTCCCTAGGAAGGATGATCGGAAGGAACAGTGTAAGAGTGGAGAAGTCCTGGGCTGGAGAGATGGCTCAGAGGTTAAGAGCACTGACCAGCAACCATGTCGTGGCTCACAACCTCTGTAATGGGATCTGATGCCCTCTTCTGGTGTGTCTGAAGACAGCTAAAGTGTACTCATATAAATAAAATAAATAAATCTTAGAAAAAAAAAAAGAAAGAGTGGAGAAGTTTAGCTGAGCACAAGTGAGCATGCTGCATTCATTTCTGCCCTTGACTGAACATGTGTTACCTTGTCTGCCTTGGCTTCCCTGCAATGATGGACTGTAACCCCAAACTATAGGCTGAAGTAAGTCCCTTTTCCCTTTTTTTTTTTTTAAATCTACTTATTTATTTTATGAAGACTATCACTGCCTTCAGACACATCAGAAGAGGAAGTCAGATCTCTTTACAGATGGTTGTGAGTTACCATGTGATTGCTGGGAATTGAACTCAGGACCTGTAGAAGAGCAGTCAGTGCTCTTAACTACTGAGCCATCTCTCCAGCCCTGGTTCTCTCTCCCCAGCTACTTTTTGTCAGGGTATTGGATCACAACATCAGAAACGAAACTAGGACAGGGTCTTTTTTGTTTTTGTTTTTGTTTGTTTGGTCATTGTTGTCATTATGGTTGTCATCATCTTTATTGTTATTAAGATGCCCTCGGGGAAGCCGGGCATGGTGGCACACACCTTTAATCCCAGCACTCGGGAGGCAGAGGCAGGCGGCTTTCTGAGTTCGAGGCCAGCCTGGTGAGTTCCAGGGCTACCCTGTCTCGAAAAACCAAAAAAAAAAAAAAAAAAAAAAAAAGATGCTCTCAGGGGCTGGAGAGTACAGGTTTGTATACCGTGCCAAGCTTTCTGTCTTTTTTGGTTTTGTTTGTTTGTTTGTTTGTTTGAGACATGGTTTCTCTGTGTATCCCTGGCTGTCCTGGAACTCACTCTTTTCTTTCTTTCTTTCTTTCTTTCTTTCTTTCTTTCTTTCTTTCTTTCTTTCTTTCTTTCTTTCTTTCTTTCATGTAAGTACACTGTAGCTGTCTTCAGACACTCCAGAAGAGGGCGCCAGATCTCGTTATGGATGGTTGTGAGCCACCATGTGGATGCTGGGATTTGAACTTATCACCTTCAGAAGAGCAGTCGGGTGCTCTTACCCGCTGAGCCATCTCACCAGCCCCGGAACTCACTCTTGTAGACCAGGCTGGCCTCGAATTGAGAGAGATCTCCTGCCTCTGCCTCTGGTTGCTTGGTTACAGTCATGCATTACTGCCTCTGCTACCACCCAGCTCATGCCCAGCTTTCTGAGCATCCTGGAACCCCTGAACTGCATGCATGAAGTAGATGCAAAAGCGTACAGCCCACCAAAGAAGACACGCAAAAAAATTATAGGTTAGTTCTTTTAAACATAGAGACAAAAATCTAAATAAAAACCAACCAAGTAAATATAACCTCACAAAATAAAAAGGAGTCATAGCCAAATAGGATTGAGATAGGGACGCAGAGAATCCATCAGCACAGTTACTGGAAACCTCCAAGCCTGTCTTAGAGAATCCAAGTGTGAGCATATGAATCAGGCCGGGGTACATCAGCGGTTGGGCCTGTGCCAGCATCGGATCCTGGGTTCCATTGCCTGTACCTTTCCCTGTAATAAAGGAAGACAAAAAGACAAACAAACCAAAAACAGAATAAAACAAAACAAAACAAAACCCTGCTTGCCCCAGACCTGTGACATTAGCCCTTTTGAGCAAGGGTCGTTCATTTATCAGACATTTATGGGTGGAACATCTATGCTGTGCCAGGGTCGGGTCAGAGGTCTCCTTCCGGGTCCACACTGTACACCTGCTTTCAGCTCTTGCTTCCTCATTGCCAGGGTGGCCACAGCCCGGCAAGCCTTGCCCGACATTTCTGCAAAAAAAATGAGGGAAGGAAAGGGAAAAGAACAGAAAATAAAAACATCACGGCAAATAAAACATCACAGCCCTCTAAAGGTGTTGGCCTGAGTTGTCTGGGTGCTAGAGATCACTGCTGCCCTCTGGTGGACATAAGGAAAGGCGCTACCCTCCTTTCGGAAACCCCTGTAGAAATCTGTTTGAGGCTCAGAAAGTACACGGAGGCTCAGAAAGGTGAATTTACTTTTCTGAAGTCATACAATTGGCACGTGGCCAGAACAAGGTAAGTAAGCAAGCTTGACGATCGATCACATTCTTTTTTTTTTTTTTTTTTTTTTTTTGGTTTTTCGAGACAGGGTTTCTCTGTACAGCCCTGGCTGTCCTGGAACTCACTTGGTAGACCAGGCTGGCCTCGAACTCAGAAATCCGCCTGCCTCTGCCTCCTGAGTGCTGGGATTAAAGGCGTGCGC
>CACVCL010033142.1:0-10390 GCA_902729485.2 Mus minutoides | reverse complement strand
TCCCCTGGCTTGCTCAGCCTGCTCTCTTATAGAACCCAAGACTGCCAGCCCAGAGATGGTCCCACCCACAAGGGGCCCTTGATCACTAATTGAGAAAATGCCTCACAGCTAGATCTCATGGAGGCATTTCCCCAACTGAAACTCCATTTTCTGTGATAACCCCAGCTGTGTCAAGTTGACACAAACCTAGCCAGTACAACTACTAACCAAGGTGGCTGTTTTATCCTTTATTAGGATAGGAAGAGAACATGTGTTACAAGTCATAGGCAAGGAACCTGATGTGATTGTTTCACCTTTTCCCTTCATAGATGTCGAATGGCTCCAGAGAAACCATGCATTTTTTGCTATTAGTCTCATCAGCTTCCAAGGACAAATAGACAACTATTATTCAAAGTTAAATTGCTGACAAAATACCACTCTTTCAGTGAGACCCCCCCCCATTTATTCTCCTGATCTCCCATCCCACAGGACCCCATGGCTATTACAGATGGGGTGTGACAAGGGGTTGCCTATATGGTATATCAAGGGGATGTTGAATCCCAGTCACATTTTTTCCCTCCCCAATTTAAAGAACCGTGTGCTATATTCCTGGTTTTAACATATCTAAAAGAACCATTTTCTCTATTCAGACAGCATTTATGTGGCCAACTTATTCCCCTGGCTAGCCCACTTCTATATTAAAGTTGATGTTAATGAAGATTTCAAAATACTTCAAACTAGTCCCATTGTTATCAGCCATATGCTGTCATGCTTATTATACTGCAGACTTCTCTCTGATGGCCTTAACCAACAAAATTGCCACAACTGAGACATTTATTATGTCACCACTCACCACTAAAGAACTCCATCAGCTGATCCATATCAATCTAAAAGGTCTTCAATTTAAATTCCCCAATACCCCTACAAAATACTTTAAATGCATTTTCAAAACTTGCTCCTCTTTGGACTTCTTAATCCATACCCCTGTTATACATCAATTGGGCACTAACCCCAAAGGTCTTAAGGACAATGCCCTGGCAGATTGATGTTAACCAAATTCAACCATTAAGTAGACAAAAATTTGTATTAGTTTCTGTATATCCCTATTCCCATTTCACCTGGACCATGGCACAGACAAAAAAAACCCTGAAAGGAAGGAAGGAAGGAAGGAAGGAAGGAAGGAAGGAAGGAAGGAAGAAAGAAAGAAAGAAAGAAAGAAAGAAAGAAAGAAAGAAAGAAAGAAAAACATAATTAAGTACATGCTTTCTATTTTTGCTATTATGGGAGTCTCTCTCCAAATAAAATATGAAAATGTTCAAGAGTCAACAATTCCAAAATTTCTGCAATACCTGGGAAAGTATTCACCACCCTGGTAAACCATATCACTCTCAGGACCACACTATCATTGAGATTACACGTCAAACATTTAAAAAGTAATTAATTAAGTAGTTGCAAGACTCCATACCACCAAACACTCAATTAAACCAGGCATTATTCACATTCATTGTGTTCAATGTTTATACTACTAAGGACAAGCCTACCACTATCTGTCACTGGAGTCAGTCACATGTACAACCCATTCTGGTCAGGTAGAATGACTCGCTGGATGGGTATTAGAGGAGGCCTACCCCTATAATGGTAGGAAGGGGCTTTGCTTGTGTCTTTCCAAGGATTAAACTAGGTCTATTTGTGTCCCTGCTGGGAAGTCCAACACTTCCCCACTGACCAAGAAGATGGCCCTCCTCTCACTGATAGAGAGGAAGAGGAGTTACCATCCCTAAAGAAGCAAGAAGGTCTCCTGGAAAGGCATCCATGACCTGGTGGCTGCTGCCCAGGCCATGACACCTCCACAAGCTTCCTTTTTCTCAATTTCTTTTCTTTTGCCTTGTTACCTTTTTTTTTTAATGTTATTTTATTTTTGTTGGATATTTTCTTTATTTACATTTCAAATGGTATCTCCTTTCCTCCCCCCTCCCCCGAAACCACGTCCTCTCACTGATAGGAGGGTGTTCTCCAACCCACCCACTCCTGCCTCCCTGCCCTGGCATTTCCCTACACTTGAAGACTTCACAGGACAAAGGGCCTCTCTTCCCATTGATGTCCTACAAGGCTATCTGCTACATATGCATCTGGAGCTGAAAGACCCAGAACGAGAGGACTCCTCCACATTCTGACTCAGGAGAGGCAACACCTCAAATCACTCACAAGAAACTGTCTTGATGCAAACTGCAAGAGGATTTCTATTCCAAGAGCGCTCTGGGACCCACGGTGTACACCAAGCAGGACTGAAGGACCGTGGGCCCCGAGTAGCTGGGTAAGGGGGTATTTAAAAGAAGAAACCACAACTCAAGAGGGTGGGGAGGGCGTTGTTGGAAAATACCAAAAATACCAGTTAAGAGTCACAAGGAAGTACAAAGTCACAAGAGTCACAAGGAATGCCTGGTAATTGTGCGGGTTATTTCTCAAGTCAGTTTCTATGAGCCCCTAGCAATAGCACATTCGCATAGCATGTTCCATCAGTGGTCAGGATGGGTGGAGGAATGTTGCTATCTGTTAGCATGCCTTGGAGCATTGAGTCACAAAGGTCACATTCTTAAGCCTGGGCCTAAAGACCTAGTTTTATGTTTTACTTTTTCAGAGCCATGGGTCCCTCCATGTGTACTCTGTGGTTGGAGGTTTAGTCCCTGGGAGCTCTGGGCAGGAAGATGGGTCTGGATAGTTGATATTATTCCTCCTATGGGGCTGCAAACCCCTTTAGCTCCTTCAGTCCTTTTTCTGACTGCTCCATTGGGGAACAGATGCTCAGTCCAATGTTGGCTGTGAGACAACTGTATTTGTCAGGCACTGGCAGAACCTCTCAGGAGACAGTTTTATCAGGCTCCTGTCAGCAAGCACTTCTTGGCATCCAAAATAGTGTCTGGGTTTGATGACTGTATATGAGATAGATCTCCAGGTAGGGCAGTCTCTTGATGGTCCTTCCTTCAGTCTCTGCTTCACACTTTGTCTCTGTAACTCCTTCCATGAATATTTTGTTCCCCCTTCTAAGAAGGACTGAAGCATCCACACTTTAGTCTTCCTTCTTGAGCTTCATGTGGTCTCTGAATTGTATTTTGGGTATTCTAAGGTTTTGGGTTAATATCCACTTATCAGTGAGTGCATACCATATGTGTTCTTTTGTGATTGGGTTACCTCACTCAGGATGGTATTCTCTAGTTCCATCCATTTGTCTAAGAATTTCATGAGTTCTTTGGGGTTTTTTGTTTGTTTGTTTTGTTTTGTTTTGTTTTGTTTTGTTTTGTTTTAAGGAAGGGTTTCTCTTTATAGCCCTGGCTGTCCTGGAACTCACTTTGTAGACCAGGCTGGCCTTGAACTCAGAAATCTGCCTGCCTCTGCCTCCTGAGTGCTGGGATTAAAGGCATGCGCCACCACGCCCTGCTGAGTTCTTTGTTTTTAATAGCTGAGTTATATTCCATTGTGTAAATTACCACATTTTCTGTATCTATTCCTCTGTTGAAGGACATCTGGGTTGTTTCTAGCTTCTGGCTACTACAAATAAGGCTGATATGAATATAATGGAACATGTGTCCTTGTTACATGTTCAAGCATCTTTTGGGTATATACCCAAGAGTGTTATAGCTGGGTCCTCAAATAGTCTTATGTCCAATTTTCTGAGAAACCACCATACTGATTTCCAGAGTAGTTGTACCAGCTTGCGATACTGCCAGCAATATATGAGTGTTCCTCTTTCTCCACATCCTTGCCAGCATCTGTGATCATCTGAGTGTTTCATCTTAGTCAGTCTGACTGGTGTGAGGTGGAATTTCAGGGTTGTTTTGATTTGCAATTCCCTGATGATTAAGGATGTTGAACATTTTTTCAGGTGCTTCTCAGCCATTTGGTATTTGGTTGTTGTTTTCATTTGGACATGAGGAGATATGATATGTAATATTGACAAGAGATGGATTGTGATGGCTATTCTCAGCCATAAAAGTGACCATATCAGCAGTGAACTACAATGGAGAATTTATAAACATCATATAAAAGGTAATGAAAAGCTTAGGTTCAGGTATGGTGGAACACTCTTGTAATCCCAGCCTTCAGAAAACAGAGTCATGCAAACTTCAGAGTTCAAGGTCAGTCTACAGATGAAGTTCCAGGAAATCCAAGCTTAAACAGGGGAGGAGTTGGAAAATAGAAATCTAGTAATGATGTAATAGACTGAAAGTTCCAGCAAGAGCCATAGCAGAACTCAGTAGCTTCAGCCAAGTGTCTCTGGCTTTAGAGTCAAGAGTAGAAGGGTTACTGGAACAGTTGATGCTTGGTGTGCTGGAGCTATGAAATTAATGGTGATTAAGAAGAGACCAACATAACTGAGGTGAGATTATCTGGGACAGGTTATTTTAAAGTACAAAGGATTGATGTTCCAGAGATAGCCAAGGTTGTGACTCATGCTTCAGCTGGACTTGGTAGTATGTAAGGATCATCCAGAAAGTACTGATTTTGAGGACATCAAGGTGTCATGGAGAACAGCTAAGGCTTGGCACTGTAAGAGGTCAAAAGAGGCCATTGGTGAAGGTGCAGTCTCAGTTGCAGTTGAAAGCCCAGGATTGAAGGGGTCATGCAAAGATGTTGAGGCTTGGCACCAGGAATAGAGCCTATGAAAAGCTGTTGGTAAAGCCTTATTGGAGTAGAAGACCCCAGCCTATTGGAGATGCCAGTACCATGGGATAACCACCAAGAATAGCAGCAACAGTGTAGAAGGCCTTGAAGTGCTGCAATGGCAGAGCTGGAGATGTGACCTAAGTGCTTTTCAGGAGCCCAGAAGATCATATATGGATCCCAGATACTGGAACAGGAAGCTGTAAAGTTGAAGTTTCCTTGGAGACCCCAAGATGAAAGAGATGCCAGAGCTGTGGGATACCTGCTGAAGAAATCTGCTAACAGAGAGTAGAACCAGCCCAAGAAAAATAATTATGTTTAAGTCAACAAAACTGAAAGGAGATGGACATCAGACATGCAGATGCAGAATTTTGGAGTTTCCCTAGTTGGATTTTGAACCCGTATTTCCTCACTATGATGTTTTGAAGTAGTAATGTATATCCTGTACCATGATATATTGGAAATATGTGATCTGTTTTTTTATTTTGATTTTATAGGGGGTTACAGTTAAGATATAGCAAGGAATTCAGAAGGCACTTTGAACATTGGACTTTTACATTGTTATAGACTATGGAAACTTTTCAAATTGAACTAAATATATTTTTGCACTAAACTATGGCCCCCATAACTCATGTGCTTGAACAATTGTGTGAGGGCCATGGAGTGGAATGTGTTGATTTGAATATGATTGGCCCATAGGAAGTGTCACTATTAGAATATATTTCCTTGTTGGAATAGGTGTGGCCTTGTTAGAGGAAGTGTGTCACTGCATAGGTGGACATTGAAGACTCCCATGTTCATGCTGAACCCAGTGTGGAATGAAAGCCTACTCCTGGCTGTCTGTGGAAGATAGTCTCCTCCTGGCTGCCATCAGATAAATATGAAGAACTCTCAGTAGCTCTTTCAGTACTAAGTATGCCTGCACAGTACCATGCTTTACTCTATGATAGTAATAGACTGAACCTCTGAAACATTAAGCCAGCCATAATTAAATGTTTGTCCTTGTAATAGTTGCTTTGGTCAAGGTGTCTCTTTATAACAATATAACCCTAAGACAGTACCTAAGGAAGTGTATTACATCACTCACTACAATACTTAACATAAATGAAGATATTGAATGAAAGACAATGTTGTCTATTTAAAGCTCACTCTCAGATAAAATAAAATATAAAATTAACCTAGAACCAACACTTAGTAGAGTTAACTCATTACCATGTCCTGCTAATAATTTATCAAATAAAAGTGTACCGATTGTCACATAAAAGAAAAAAGTCAGAGTGAATACTGGAAAATTGTATTCATGGGTAATGAATGACTCATTTCCTCTGAGATAATGGACCCTGGGGATTGGAATTCACATGTGAATCCCAAGACTCTTCAGATACTTAGTCTCCATGGGTAACAATGCTTGAGGGAAACATCTAGGAGGCTACAAAACCATCTTTTCATTATCATGACTTTCTTACTTTAAAATGAATCCTTATTCCAAAAGGTAAGTGTATTACTGACTTCCCTCCACATTGAAGAATGTTTTGTTCTTTGAAAAATGTATACAGTATATTCATAAGCTGTAGTTTGGAAATCAGTCAGGTTTAATCAAGAAAAAATTTAATTAAATCAACTATTTCTCATAGTCCTTTTCCTGTGAATAATTAACTTTCAAATCTTTATTATTTACCCAACACTAAAAAGATGGGAAACCCATGGACTCTAACGGCATGTAAGCTCAGTGATCAAAGAAAAAAATGCTGATAAATTCCCTAGTTTTAACATAGGTTGGTAATTGTATGACAAATGTCTCCTGAAAATAAAGACTGTTTCCTGTCTCCACACTCTAGCATCACAGACTCCTGGCACCATGGAAAAACACAAGAAAATAGGACTGGAAATCTCAAAATATGAGTCAGTTTGCTTTTAACAGAGTGAACACAGGTAAACATAATATTGCAGGTTGAATATTTACCCCTTGGTCTCTAAAGGCAATCACATTATTTCATTCCACTGTATTTCATTTAGAAAATGTCATATAAGGAAAGAATTTGACAATTGTGTGAATAAGCACATACTAATATTATAGGAAATAGTATTCACATATTTGCAAGTGATTAGAATGGTAGTACAAAGGACTTGATAAAGGATGGACCTAATTAGTGTTTAAAGTATTTAATAAATTTATCATTGCTCCTCCCATATATAATTTAAGTACAAATTATTTATTATTTCTTTCCAGTTCTTGCAAGAAATATTATTTGTTGTTTAAAAAAATTGGCCTTATTGTAATCAGGTTACTGGTAGTTGTGGTAACAAAAAGCTAACTGTTGCCTCTCCAAAATTAAGATATGCTCATCAAGAGTATACATGAGTGGGTTCATGGCTCCCACTACACATGTAGCAGAGGTCTGCCTTATCTGGCATCAGTGGGAGGAGAGGTGTTTGGTTCTATGGAGGTTAGTTGCCCCAGGAAAGATGGATGCTGGAGGGGTGAGACCTGGAGTGGGTGGGTGGAGGGAGAACATCCTCTTAGAGACAAAGAGGAGGGGGTATGGGGTAGTGGATTTGTGGAGGGAAAACCAGAAAGGAGACAACATTTGAAATGTAAATAAATAAAATAAGCAATTAAAAAAAAAAAACATGCTCTTAACTTTTTGGCACTCTAAACTCATAGAGTAGTAAGAGCAAATTAAATTCACTCTGCCTAGGGTTCATATTCACATTCTAGTACTTCTTATGTAAAGTTTACTCACTAAACATTTTCAAATCACACATTTTATAAACTAAAAATGTAATCAATATGAGTCCTAATGTTATAACGGAAATGGCAATAAGCACCATATAATCTATTAAATCCAGTACAGGTAATGAAGAAAGAATTGTTAAAGGTCAGAAATTACTAAAGGCTCATTATAAATTTCACATTTGTAAATTTTAATTTTTCTTCTACATATGATAACTGTTTTATGATTTTTATACATCTCATACTAACATTAGTTTTAAATCTATAGGTATACTTTATTATATATAAAATGTAAATTAAAAGTAAATTATAGGGAATTTCTAGTATTTCATTTTAAAATTTTTGATAGATTCCATACATAAAAATATACAAACACTAAACATCCAATCTAGCACCCCAATTACATGTTTGAAATGACATATTTATAATAACTTTAATCTATGTTAATGAAAATGCAGCCACATATATATGAATCCCTTCCTGTACTGTCTCCATCACAGCCTGAATCTAACAACAGCTACACTATCCCATGGCTTTCTTGGAGGATGGGAACCACACTGCAGTTACAGAGTTCATTTTATTGGGTTTAACAGATGACCCTGTTCTTAGAGTCATCCTCTTCATCATCATCCTGTGCATCTACCTGGTGACTGTGTTTGGAAACCTCAGCACCATCCTTCTTATCAGAGTCTCTTCCCAGCTCCATCACCCCATGTACTTTTTTCTCAGCCACTTGGCTTCTGCTGACATAGGCCTTTCATCTTCTGTCACTCCCAATATGATTGTCAACTTCCTGCTGGAGAGAAGCACAATCTCCTATCTTGGATGTGGCATCCAGCTCAGCTCAGCTGCTTTCTTTGGTGCAACTGAATGCTTCCTTTTGGCTGCCATGGCTTATGATCGCTTCATGGCAATCTGCAACCCACTGCTTTATTCCACCAAAATGTCCACACAAGTCTGTGTCCAGTTAATTGTATCATCCTACATTGGTGGGCTTCTTAATGCATCCTCTTTTGTACTTTCCTTCTTTTCTCTTCTCTTCTGTGGACAAAATACAATCAATGATTTTTTCTGTGATTTTGCTCCTTTAGCTGAGCTCTCCTGTTCTGATGTCAGTGTCTTTGTAGTTGTTATCTCATTTTCTGCTGGCTCAGTTACTATGATCACAGTGTTTGTCATAGCTATTTCCTATACCTACATCCTAATCACCATCCTCAAGATGCACTCCACTGAGGGTCGCCAGAAAGCCTTCTCCACCTGCACTTCCCATCTCACTGCAGTCACTTTATTTTATGGAACAGTTACATTCATCTATGTGATGCCTAAGTCCAGCTATTCAATGGACCAAAACAAAATAATCTCTGTGTTCTACATGGTGGTGGTTCCCATGTTAAACCCACTTATCTACAGCCTTAGGAATAATGAGATTAAGGGTGCCTTGAAAAGACATTTTGATAGGAAAAACTTCTCTTAGATGTGTGTTCAAATGCGTTATGTTGTCACATGCTGTACTGTGATAATATTGCATAGACATTGTATTAAATGTAAAATGGGTATTGATTGGGAGATACATGTTATGATTCAAATGTAACGAGGCTCTGAGTTTGGTAGTAAATGTACAGTCTGAGCATTCATACATCATATGGTAAAACATATATTCATAATATGTTGTACCTAGTAAATTTCACATACAACCACAAATTTTTCTCACAAAATAATACCATTAAAATTATTATCAGTTATATTCATATTTTTAAAAAATTTACTGCTTTGTAAACAGTTATTGACTGAATAATTTTTAAGTCTGTTTCCATTTTCAATAAAAGCTATCCTTAAGCATGTACAATAACTATTGTTGGAATCAAGCATATCTACAGAGAAAATGGTAAGGTAGAGTAGGCCATAAAATTACTGGAGATATTTTTATTGCAGTGTATTATCTACTTCAATTGTACTTTTTACATCATAGGCATTAGATCTGTCTTACAATACTCTATTGCCAACATTGGCTGTTTGTAGGAAGGGTGTCCCATGTGGTAGCAATGAGATACTTCAGGATAGTGTTCTACCATAGAAAACATTTTTTAAATTATGGAAGTTGAATCCATAATGTGGCAGTATCAATGTACTCTATTCCTAAGTCACAGTCCTGGAAACCCCTGAGAACCTGTGTCTTAAATACTGATGCTCATCCTAATTTTATATTGTTCTTTCAATCTTGCTTTCTTACTCTTAAGGATCTCATCATTGGATCAGTGCATTTCTTTAGGAAGAAAAAGATTATTTTCTTTCTCCCCACTCTATGTTGTGGTA
Organism: Mus minutoides; assembly: GCA_902729485.2. Taxonomy (NCBI): domain Eukaryota; kingdom Metazoa; phylum Chordata; class Mammalia; order Rodentia; family Muridae; genus Mus; species Mus minutoides. The sequence continues at coordinate 705 of CACVCL010033142.1, read as the reverse complement.
GTTTATCAAAAAGTTTGTAGCTTTGAGACCATGTTGATCTACTTATGTTTATTACCAGCTGACCTATTTCACAATAAATAGTGCCAATAAGATAGCTAATTTAATATGTCAACTTAACTATGATGTTGTTCTCAGATATGTGATCCAATACTTATACAGGCAAATCTTGGATGATATGAATCCAAGCATAATTGAATAAAGCAGATTATCTCCCAGAGTGAAGAGCATTTTCTGATCTGCTCACTGATAGAAGAACTGATCTCTGAAAGACGTCTTCTGCTTCCAGTGTGACTTTGAATTCTAAGCTGTAGCACCACCTCCTACTGGTATATTAAAGGTGTCCACCTACCCTGTGGAAATAAAACTGAACAGTTGTGCAATTTCTTGGGGAATTTTTTCCATCTGTTTCTCATTCTGTATTTGAATTGTATGAGGCAGTTCAATAAAAATCTGTCAAGAAACATTGGATGTGTGAATGTGTCTGTGTACACATTTATATACACTTACATGTGTTTACGTGTGTGCATAGTCTTGTTACTCTGAGGAAACCTAATACAACAGTTCAGTAGATTTTTATTTCTATTGCTTAAACTCTAACTGAGTCTGTGAGTATCATTCACAGTCATGACATTTAAATAAATTATATTATTTTCTAAGATTCTGAACTTTTGGATTTGGTAATTTGTTTTCTTGGGTTTTTTTTTT
>CACVCL010033141.1:0-10426 GCA_902729485.2 Mus minutoides | reverse complement strand
ATCCAGCTATGTGTGGGCTGTGGGTGAAATCAAACAGCAAGAACTGCCTGATATGTTTGCATGGAATTTGTGTTCAGTTTTCTTGGACACCAAGTATAATGTGGAAAAAGAAAAGATGGCAGCAAATGATCCTAGCATGCATTAATGACACAGTGGATTAAGGCTGACCCCACTGTGGTCCTTGTATGCCTGTGTAATCCGTACCATGTCTTGTCATGTCCCATTGCAACACTGAACTGTAGAAGTTGGTAAGAGATGACAGACGTGGCATGTATCTACAGATGCATCTAGTCATCTGCCTTCCAGTACGGCAAAACCCAGTAAAATTACTGACAAAAGGAAGGAAGAGGACTCAAGATATTCTTTCTTTAGAGCTTAGATGGGTCTCTACAGTGATACTCCTCCATTGCCTGTTTGTCTGCTGTGCAAGACTACTATGGTAGCAGTTTTCTGTTTTGTATTTATTTATTTGTACCAACCTGGTCAAGAATATTAGTTACTTGATGCTACCTTGGTCCCCTCTAAGCTCAAGACAGCAGTGACTTCATAACGTTGCTGAATCCCAAGATACCCCACTGCTATTTATGTAAAATAAATATGTAAAAATGGGTCGACTATTGTTGGGATAATCTTTGTAAACTGCAGAAGGGGTAGTTTGACTCTAAAGTGAACTTTCCTCTAGCAACTAGGTAGTCTTAAAGTGTGCCTCATCTCATCTGAATGACCTGAAAGCTTAAATTTTAAAGTATCGATTTCTAGATTCATCTTTAACTGGCTAAGTCCGAATCCCTAAGGATTGTAGTTGGGGAAATCTCTTATGTCAGCCAACTGCCTGAGAGTCTTATACAAAGTGATGTTGAAAGTCAAGGGCTTACCATATTTATCTTCTTAGAACTGTTTTGGAAACAGAAAAAAAAAGTGTTTTTATTAAGTCATTCTGGTGACTGTTTCATGTCATTTATTTCGAGAAATACCATCTGTCAAATCAAGATGTTTAGATGTTGGTTAACCTTTAAAATGTTACACTTCATGAATATTACAGACATAAACTAAGTCCTGAGGGGAACTAAATATGTTGCACATATCATGGAAGGGATGCCACAACCCACAAGACAGTGGTGAGATGAAACCCAAAACCTGGGGCAAACCCAAAGTCCATGCCTTTCTTTCTAGACCAATGGTGAGCAGATTTGATTTTATAGTTTCCTAAAGGAAGTTAACCTGTGTAAGGGGTAGCGTGGATTTGCATTCCATTTCCAGTCAAAGTAAATCTTAGGTCATTATTTCAAATACATATCACCTAACATTTCACAAAGAAACAGAGTGGTCTGATAATTAAATAGAATAATAGTCTCCCCTTAGCCCAGATTCTTCCAAGAAGCAGTGTTTGAGACAAGTTAGGACTCACATTTGGAGGCAAGCACTTTGATTTTAGGAGTGAAGCTAAAAGGTAAGAAGAGGAAAGCATATAAAGTCTGCATAACCAAGGGGCCTCTCTTCCCAATGATGGCCAACTAGGCCATCCTCTTCTATATATGCAGCTAGAGACATGAGCTCAGGGGGTACTAGTTAGTTCATGGTTATTCTTCCACCTATAGGGTTGACGACCCCTTCAGCTCCTTGGGTACTTTCTCTAGCTCCTTCTTCCTTGGGAACCCTGTGTTCCATCTAAAAGCTGACCGTGAGCTTCCACCTCCATGCTTGCCAGGCATTGGTATATTTTCCCCCCGAGACCGCTATATCCGGGCCCTTTCAGCACCATCTTGCTGGCATATGATATAGTGTCTATGTTTGGTGACTGATTGTGGGATGTATCCCTGGCAGCCGCAGTTGTTGGGTCCATCCTTTGGATTGAGGTGCACAAATGCTCCCTTTAACTCTTTCAATGTGTGCTTTGTTCTTAATTCTAGGAGGGGGTGACGTGTCCACATTTTGCTCTTCCTTCTTCTTGAGTATCATAGGGAATGCTGGGGCCAGGGGGTGGGAGCCGGTGGGTAGGGTAACAGGGCCGGGAGGGGGGGGGGATACAGGGAACTTTCTGGATAACACTTGAAATGTAAATGAAGAAAATATCTAATAAAAGATGAAAAAAAAAAAAGAAGAGGAAAGCATGAAGAGAAAAGCCCGTTCCAAGAGTGAGTGTGCTTTGAAGGGGTTTGTAAGGAGGAGGCTGAGGCCAGACCGCTGCATAGATAGTTCAGCAGTGTCAAAAGAATAAACGCACTTCAGACCCATCTCCAAGTTAGATTGGAGATGAAACATGCAGCCCATAGTTGCTCAAGAGTACATTGACTTCCCCCACTCTAGGTGTATGTACAGGCAAGAGTGGCTGAACAATAGCAACCAATCCAGACCTTGGTTGCATCATCGTGCTAGTCATGAAAATGAGACACACCGTTGAGCTGAGATACACTGGCAACAGGTCCACCTGTGCATGGGAGGCTGCTGTATTCATCCCTTCTAACAAACAGTGATCTAAACATGAGGAACAGTCCCAGGGAAGTCAGATGTGTCATTTCTTAAGTTCTTTAATAGTGAACACTATCAAAGCAAAGGACTATGGGGTTTTTTTCAAGTTCATGAATTATAAATATTCTAACATGATAGGTTTTTTCCCTTTTCCTTTTTTTTTTTAATCCTGACTCTGTTTATACCTGCCCCATCTCATCTCCTCCCAGCCTGATGTGAAACATTTGTCCCTTTGTGGTTAACATCTAAAACTTGGAAAGCACCCATGAAATATAAAAGCAGGTTAAAATAAATACGTTATGATGTATAATGACCCATTGCAACTATGCCTGGGCATTGTTTACTGGGTCACTAGAGAGAGTCTTGCTGGACATTGAGCAGATTACAGAGTTGCCATGGAAAGGTCACCAAAGTATGGGTTGCTTTGATTTCAATTTGGTGATAGCGTAAACTATAGCTAGAGCTGGCTGTGAAGTACAAGATGTGCCCCTTGTTGCTTTCTTAACATATGCGCTGTGAGTCTGAGAATGGATGGCATGTACTTATGCTTTCAGCTCTGGGTTCTTACCTAGGCCTCCATCTTGGTGAGAACATAGACCCTGGAGTTGGTCAGCCTGGGTTTGTGTCCTGCCCTTACCACTTATACACACTATCAATTTCCCTTATCATTACTGTGAAACCTAAATGGAATAATGTATAGGAAAGACAGGGCATTGTAAGAGAAACTGAAGATCTGATACAGGAAAATCATTGTCCTGATTCAGTATTGTTCTCAATTTGCATTTTAATCTCATCCTTAGATGTTATCTAAGAGCTTAACAATAAATGCCAAGACGAGATTACTGGGAACACATGAGCTGTAAATCAGTCTTGTCAGCCAGTTTGAAACTGATGCTCTTTGACCCATACTGCAATAGCTGAGTGTGCAGAGAATTGCCGACAGAAACAAGTCTGAGCAGGTGTTGTTAACAACAGATATGGGCAACAGAAGCAATCTTTAGAAGCCTGGAAGCCAAATCCTCAGACTTAGCACAGTCAGCAGCTGAAATCCAGAGAGCAAGATCCCCAGACGAGAATCATTCTTTATTGAATTTCTCAGTCAGACACACAGCAACAAGGGTGTGTGTGTGTGTGTGTGTGTGTGTGTGTGTGTATGTATGTATGTATGTAAATGAGTGGTGTGGTAGTGGTAGTTGAGATCACGCTCACTTCTCAGTCCTCCCAGGTTTGAAGAAAAGGAGGAGGAGGAGAAGGAGGAAGAAAATGAGGAAAAAGAGAAGGAGAGGGAGAGGGAGAGGGAGAGGGAGAGGGAGAGGGAGAGGAAGAAGAAGGAAGAAGGAAGAAGAGGAAGAGGAAGAGGAAGAAGAAGAAGAAGAAGAAGAAGAAGAAGAAGAAGAAGAAGAAGAAGAAGAAGAAGAAGAAGAAGAAGAAGAAGAAGAAGAAGAAAAGGAAAAATGAATTCTCTTTGTGTTGTCCACACACTCACTGGAGCAGCATGGTCAAACTCTCAGTGGATAGCCCCTTAAAGAAAACCATATCCTTTCCCACCTGCACTCCTGCCAGAAGCCATCAATTGTGCAGAGCTACACTTTGACATCCTTATCACAATTGTTAAGAGTTCTCTTTCATGGCTTCCTATCTAGGCTGTTACATTTTTTTTTAGAGGTGGGGTGGCGTAGTGGTTGTCACAGAAGCCTTCTATGTCCCTCTTTCTCAATTGTGAAAGAGACACATAGAGCAAGCTTACCTGAACACAGACATTACAGCATTAAAATCCAAATATAGGTACATGTACAGTTAAATCTGATTGGAAAGCTCACCTCAGATCTGCTCACAGCCAGGCCTATTTTATCTTCCCCACTGGCCCAGGAAACATTTCCTAACCAGCTTCTGTTCTCCAAATTCAAATCAACCCTGGCCACAGCCAATCACACACCCACTCCCTGGCCTGATTCCACCCCACCCCCGATTCCATGACTTTCTCTGTAGCAATTTCATAACCTGCCATAAACGTCCTGTGTATTTATTTGTTGCTATGCGTTTCATTACATGTCTCTGCATGAAAATGTGAATTCTCTGAAAGCCAGGGTTCTGCTTTTCTTCTTTAAAGCTGTACTGCCTGTGCTCAGAGTAGTGACGTAGAATGAGTGATCAAAAATGGTTTTGAGTGAGTGAATAAATTATTGAGCTAGACTCAGGCTTGCATTTTCCTGCTCTATTAGCAAATTGTTTGAGTAACACATCCTCTTCCATCTTCAGCAACTGTCATTGATTTACACAATGTTTGTGTGTCTGATTATAAATCTAACTGGTTCCGAAATTTTACTTTTCTACGTATCACTGTTTTCCCTAAAGTATGTGATGTCAATTCTGAGAATTCATGTCAGTGCTCTGTCTCCGGAAAGGTATTTGCATATTAAACTGTACTTACTCTTCTAGAATAAACTACTTAATGCATTACATCTGTAGCAAAGGTTAATACATCAGGACCCAGACTTTTGAGTCCTATGCTGCAGAGCATCTGATGGAGCTTCAGGAGACAGTAAAGACACACAATAGAGATGGTGGTAGGGGCTTTCTTGTTGCCAAACTCCTCTGTTTCATTACTATCTCAGGTGTGAAGAAGATAGAGGACACCATTTGGGAGTTGGTTCTTTCCTTCTACCATAGGCTCCCAGGGATAGAATTTAGATCACCAGGCAAGAGTACTTACCCGCTTACCCATCTTCCTTGCCTCTAAGGCTCCTTTTGTTTGCACCTTTCTTTCTCTTCTTTTCTCCCCTTCACCACCATAGACATGAACAACCCTTCCTTCCTGAGTCAGAGTGACCCCCTGGTGTTGCAAAGGCATGACACAAGTTGTGACTGGTCAGGCTTCTCTGGTTCTTACAAACTCACCTGCCAATAAGCAGCATCCAATTCTCTCATTCAGAAAACATATTTTAAGAATGTGCTGAGTAACAAATAAAGCTGAAAACAAATCAACACACCCAAAACAACAGCAAAACCAACAGTCAGAATTGCTTCCTTCCTTTGTGAATATATACCTTATCTTTCCATTGGTTTTGTTTGCTTGCTTGTTTCATTTTTTTTGTTTTTGTTTATGTTTTTGTTATTGTTGCTAGAGTTTGATTCCTTACCTATGGTCTGACCTTCTGCCCTGTCTCACCTGCACCCCCCACTTTTCCATCAGGCTTACTGCTCCAGAGAATGCCACCTCCCTTTGTAAATCCATGCTATCTATTGATAGATAACTTGCTTTCCCTCATCAGGAATCTAAGTGACTCCTTGACTTGGCACCCACCACTTCCCCACCAGGCTTTGTTTAGCATTTTTCTATGCATTAACTATTCACTGAGCATCATGAGAAATGTCCCTCATTATTTTTGGAATATAACCCATTTGAACATCTAAATGCATTACTGAAAGCCAAATGCTTTCCTATGCCTGCACTTTGTAAAATGCTAGTCATTTAGTACGGTTGCTTTTAAACACTGGAAACGTTGCTGATGGAAACGGAGATGTATTGCAAGTGTGAAATGCACTAAGGGTCGGGAAAGCTTTACACCACATACTATGTTTTGGAGAGCATATTGGAGTGAAAATTTTGTATATCTTTCTCTATATTTTGTTAAGTAAAATGCATTATTGAAATTCAATCACTTTTCCAAAAGTGGTTACAAATGTGTTGTAAGGAACTTACATGTTTCCCCTTATATTTCTGATAGCCATCACTGGCCACTGTAGTCATAGTGTATCAACTTTACCTATTATCTTTAGTGAGCAACTAAAGTGTACAGTGGGCTGTTTTATAAGTCTGGCAAGTGTCACCCACTTTTATGGCTAGGATTTATTCCTGGAATTGAATCTTGGCTGAATGCTGTCCCCTGGTAATGGTCTGCAGCATCCTAAGGTCACCAGGCATTGACGCTCTCTTACAAAAGCAGATTGTCTAAGCCAGACTCGGCTTTGTATTTGTAGTGGCAGTGACTGCTTCCAGGGTCAGCCACTTTCAGGCAGTTAATAACCCGTTTGACCAAAGGTTCATCAGTGTCCTAGCCACTCATTAAATCCTAAAAGGCCCTCTACCCGGAGGTCAGTATTGCCCGACTCCATCATACTTAACCAAGAAAAGAATGCTCTCCTTTTCATTGTCAGTGAATTGATTGGCAGGTCTTTGGGTGGTCCTGGTTATTTCTATGTACCCTTCTTTGTCTTCAGCTGCCAAGTGAGTGACATCAACTTTCCTTTCACAATATGAAATTATTGCAAGACTGATTTCTGAGTACAAGGAAGTCTACTGTCTGACATTGGACCTCACCTCTTCATTATTATCATAGAGTGACTCATGGGGAAAAGAAAATTTGGAGGAGCAAGGAGGCTCATGCCATGAACCCTATAAGTCACCAGCTTGATAAACTACCATCTTTACTACCATTCACAATGTGCCCATTAGACTCCAGCAGAAGAGGAGGTATGACTAATTCCTCCCTTTACCACCAAAAATAAATCACAGCACTGAGCTGGAAGGAGACAGAGACTTTCCAGGATGAAGAGTTGAGTTTGAGAGTGAGACATGGGAAACATGTTGTAAAGGAGCCAGGCGTCCCTGAGCACAGGGTTGTGAAACAAGCTCTCTAGACTTGATTGTCATTAAGCCCAACATTAGAAGTATGTGCTAGTACTTAAGTATGTTGATTGATGTACCTGACATCTTATTGTAAATTAAAAGATACATGGTCTTTGTCAAATCTCACTAATGAGTCTATTCCTCAGGCCTTTTTCATTCATAGGCTTGTTACACAGTGTTCATGCTTAGGGATCATTCTGTATTTTCCCCAAATCCTTCAATTTACAAGCATTGAACTGGTATTCACATATCTTTCTTGTATCTGATTCACTGAAGGTCAGTCTCATGGTCCAAAGTAATCAAGCATTGCTCAGGCCACAAGAGTGGTGAAAGAATTTGGGTGCCGGGACCAGGCTAAGTTCCAGTACCTCATTTTGGGGTGAAGATTGCTTTCCTGGTAAATGGGAGCACTAATATGTGTTGTAGGACTAAACATATGAAGGATGTGCATACTATAGTACTAGTGATAACTGGTTATTGTCAATGATAGTCTGTTGGAGAATAACTTGGCCGAAGTATTGGATTACTTGTGGTTAGAATCAGTTTATCTATATGCCCAGTATAGTGTCCTACAAATAGGAATCATTAAATTACTAGATTAAAAAAAACATATAGTGTTTATGTAACTGACAAATTTAGAGTACTATATAATATATAGTACTATAATTATAATATATAATAATTATAATATATAGCATGAAAGTTTCAATTTGGAGAGTTTATTGCCAGGATGATAAGTATTTAAATAAGTATTAATAATTAGTTCATGTTTCATCTCTTCAATATACAACCCATTCCCTCAGAACAGATGTCTGACCTTCATACAGGCTGGACAAGACATAAAAGAGAAGTTAGGGTCCTTTACATCTACATCCTAGTTCCATCACTCAGCTATCAAGGGACCCCAAGAAAATGTCTCTGCACCTCTGATTCCTCCATAGACAACAGAAGGGCAGTCTGCAAGCTACACTTGCATGCTTACGTTCGTAACAACTTCACTCAAAGTACTAAAGATGGATGAAAAGTATTGATGAATGAATTAAATAAGCCAGGACAGACAGGTATCCCATCACACAAGCTTAAAGCAACTTTTGATGAATACTACAGCACTGGTGAACCTTGCAGATGGAAGGCCGAGGGAAATAAACCAGTCACCCAGGATGAAAGCTCCAGGACTCCGCTAGTATGTGGTACCCAGAGCAAGGAAGTTCATAACGACAAAGAGCTAAGAATAGTCATCAGTCCTGGAGAAAGGAAGAAGAGGGTTAATATATTATTATAATGAACTAATTAGTTATTGTCTGGTTAACAGATGCAGAGTTTAGTGCTGTAAGATGAAAGAGGTTCTGCCTGAACAACGACATCAATAGTGAGAAGTCACTGTGACAACATCTTATGTGATGGAGCCCAGTGCTCCATATGGAAGTATCAGCCAAAAAAGTTTGATTTAAAAAGTAAATATAAAAACAAAACACCCCCCCCAAAAAAAACCCAGAATTTCTTTGAAATTACAAGTGTTGCCTCTGACCTAAGATTTACGGGGTTAAAAACATGTCTAGAGTTTGAAAATTGAAATAAAAGTATAGTTAGGTCCCTATCAGAGAGGATACTCCTCTGAGCCAAGGTGGATGCATGTGTGTCGATCTATGACTGAATGCAAGAGCCAGCAGGAAGCTACAAAGGAGAGGAGCCACATGGAGGTGGACCTGCCTCAAAACAAAGTCAGAACTACCAACCAAAGAACATACATGGACTGGACCTAGGCCTCCCCACATATATGTAGCAGATGCATAGCTTGTTTTTCATGTGGGTCCCAAACAACTAGAGTGGGGGCTATCCCAAAAGCCGGGGGCTGTACACCTGTACCTTGGATATGTTCTAGCTGGCCTGCCTTTTCTGGCCTCAGTGGGAGAGGAAGTATCTAGCCTCAGAGAGACTTGAAGTGCCAGGGTGGGCGTACACTCAGAGGGCTCCCACCTGCTCAGAGGAGAGAAAATTAAAAGTAGAGAGAAAGACACAAACACACACTGAGAGAGAGAGAGAGAGAGAGAGAGAGAGAGAGAGAGAGAGAGGAACCAGACAGCAATTATGCACTTTCCCAAGATGGAGGGAGGCTGCTAAGTCAGTGAGTATAGCCCCCATGGAAGTCCAGTCCTTGCAATTCAGCCCTGACATTGAACTGGGCCGTGATTGTTCCTCAGCCTAAATGCTTTGCTCAGGTCTTCTCTCATCTGGATGTGTCTTTTCCCTGAAGCCAACAAGCTTGGCAATTTTGTTCTTCTTAATAATATTTGGTACCACTAGGAAAAAGTTCTTTGAAAACTAATATTTCCTAAACCGCTGAGATGGTTCAGTACCTGTCAGATTTCTAAGGATGGTCACATTCCAGGACATGTCCAAGACTTAAGTAGTTGGGGCTACTTAAGGTCAGGCATCATCTGGATTTTCTCCTAGCCTTGGTCAGCTTACTCTCTCTGGTCCCTCACACTATCCACACAAATCTGGCCCTACTTCCTCCTCCTGATCTAAAATATTCCAGTTTTTAATTAGTTCCAGGCCAGTCAATGTGACTGCGCCATCTGCACAATGCATTTGTGCCAATTCAAAGTCTGAAGTCCATGAACTAACAGAGCCAACTGAAGACCTGTTGAAGGAGCTGAAGGAGCCGCACTGCTGCTGGAAAATCTGCCTGGACGACCTGCCAGCACCAGGGCCCTTCCCAAGCCAGGCCTGAACCAATGGGCCTGTTATGAAAGACCTGCTGAATTTCATTTTCTTCCCCAGCTTCCCTCTTGACCAGAGGAACCCCAGTGCTGTGGGAGGCAAACTTCCCTTAGTCCAGGGTACCGCCCTTCTGTCACTAACATCATTGGCCCCATACCTGTGAGCAAGTGTTGGGGCCAAAGCTGAGCCAGGGCCAACAGAGTGGAGAAAAAGAATTAATGCAGGTACAGTTCTTTCTCAATAGGCAGCCTTGTTTGTCACTGAAATGCAGAGCCAAGCTCTCTTGAAATTATGGCTAAGTTTGGCCTTCTACACTTGATGGCCATAGGGAATTTTGTGTTCAAAATTATCCCTTCATAATATTCCTTTCGAGCTCTTAACCATAAAGAGAAAAAACAGAATAGAGTTTTATGAGACTTGTAGAACAAAGTAAAATTTCTCACTCTGTTTTAATATAGAACATACATTTAATTAATGAATTCATTATATGTATACAGCTCTCTCTCTCTCTCTCTCTCTCTCTCTCTCTCTCTCTCTCTCTCTCTCACACACACACACACACACACACACACACACACACATGAGTAACCGCTATATATATAT
>CACVCL010033140.1:0-10427 GCA_902729485.2 Mus minutoides | reverse complement strand
TCTTCCAGCCACATCACCTGGGAGCACCAGAGCTCTCAGTCATGCTGCTGCAAGATCTCAATGACAGGACTAAATATAAATGAGTCATGAACACGATAAGGTGAGCTTGCCCCAGCAGCAAGCTGTTGTTTAGATGTTTGGTCTTGGTTCTCACTATAGAATCATGCTGCTGGTAAAAAGGGACAGGGTTGACCGAGTGGTGCTATCATTTTTCACAGTGCTAATGATCAACAAATGTTTCAACCATCCCCAAAACAAACTGCAGACTGGAGACAGGGTTCTAATTACTGTTCTTCCAAAACCTCCCCAAACTGCATTCAGTTCTTTGATATGCTTTTCTGATCTAGATCAGTGAATGCTTTCACAGTCTTGCCAAAGCTCTTCCTTACAGAAGACCATGAGAGTCTGTAGATGACAAGAACAGACAAATCAGTTCTCCAAACCTGGAGGAGCTACAGAATGCCAGAGGCACTGGATGGGGGCAGGCTTTCCATGCCTACACATCCCAGAATAAGCTCCATCATCTTGCTAAGAACCATCTCTCTTCCTCACACTCACGGCCTCTCTCTGCCACAGTGTTCAGTGTGTAGAGCAATGGCCAGGTCATCAGGCTCCCAAAGTCTTTCCACACATATCTGCATGAAGGATGGCAGTAGGAAAGAGCCCTCTGCTGAGAACCATTACAGTGACTGATCACTCCTGACAGGGAAAGGATTTCAGAACACAATAGGTCTCTAGCAGATGCTCTGTCTGCCTCTCTGTCCCACCCACGTTCATTTGAGGAAGGATTCTTTTTTTTTTTTTCAACATTTATTAGGTAATTTCTCCATTTATATTTCAAGTGTTATCCAGAAAGTTCCCTATACCCTCCCCCTCCCATCCCTGCTCCTCTACCCACCCGCTCCCGCATCTTGGCCCTGGCGTTCCCCTGTATTGGGGCATATAAAGTCTGCATGGCCAAGGGGCCTCTCTTCCCACTGATGGCCACCTAGGCCATCTTGAGGAACTATTCTAAAGATCATACCTTAGGTATAAAACAAGATCTTTAAATTTTTATCTGGCCAGTATGCTGTTGAAATAGACACTATGCCTTGAGAAAATTGTATCCTGTTTCTGGCACTCAGTTTCGCCAACTGTAAAATGAAAGAAGAAACGCAAAGTTTTAGTTTCATAGCGCAAAGCTGACATTATTAAATGTGTATTTCTGCATCAATCAATGACATCTAAATGACACTCTACTTTTCACTTGCTAACAATTTCTGAGAGTGGGGCTGGATAGATGGCTCAGCACTGTATATTTCAATTCCCAGTACCCACATGGGTAGCTAAAAACTATCTGAGCTCCAGGGGATCAGAAATGGTCTCTTCATCTCCTTATTCATCTGCATCCGTGTGCACGCATCCACCATAACCCACATTGATGCAAATATACTACACATAATCAGAAAATAAAACACTCAGATTAAGTTAAAGTTTCATAGAGGAAAGAGAACACGCATCCAGTTTTGGAGTTAAAATGGCTAAGACCAGCACCACCACAGGTTCCTCTCGGGACAACCTCCCAGCAGTGGCATCATAACAGGAGGCAGGCACCCATAGAAGGTAGAAGGGAGAAAATGATGCCAGAGTCATTAAGTTCTTCCAAATGTGTTGATCTGAATACATTAATAATGTCTCAGAGCACCACAAATGTATCAGTGTTACATTAAGGAAAATAAATGCAAGAGCAGAACTTCCGCAAGGGCAAGCACAGAGTAGCATTTGCTACTTCTCTCCCCGTGTGTCTTGAGTTGTTCATGTTGTGTGAGTCTGAATTAGTGCCTGCCTGAATGCTGGATTGGTAATTTGTTCATATGTACATACTTGCATTTCGGTCTTTGTGTGCCTCTGCCCACAAACAAGGACTTCACTGTCTGTTTTACTGAACAACACAGAGAATATCATATGGAGACAGAATGAGAGGCACTTCACAGAAATCTTTAACAGTTTGACAGGAGATTGAGTCACTGACTCCAGCTGACCCCAACTTCCTCAGGTAACAAACCAATGTCATCCTGCACCATCTACAGGATGTTTTTCCCAATTATGGCCGACCAATCACCACTTAGTGTAAGTGGTTTCAGCCTGTATTGTCTATTCCCAGCATTTATTATCGCAACATAGGCATTGCTAATAGGTCAGGAGCATTGAAGAGTAGATCATTTTTCTTTTTTGATTTATTTTATTTATTATAAGTACACTGTAGCTGTCTTCAGGCATTCCAGAAGAGGGCGCCAGATCTCATTACGGAGGTTGTGAGCCACCATGTGGTTGCTGGGATTTGAACTTATCACCTTCGGAAGAGCAGTTGGGTGCTCTTACCCGCTGAGCCATCTCACCAGCCCCCAAGAGTAGATCATTTTAAAGCTTAGGTTGTCAGAAGGGTTACATGGGAGATCCAAGGCAAAAAAAAAAGTTGTCAAATTGTTCTCTTAAAGACAGATTAAGGAGACAGCTTGACTTCACAGTAGAATATCAGCCTTAAGTGACCTCATGGTGTATCACTAACTCTGGCTCTGAGGTTGAGGAAAATTTCCGGTATATTGGGAAAGAATACATACTTTCTGATTAATGTACCTTTACCCTAAGGGAGCTTTCACAAAATTGGCAGCTAGTGTCCTAATCGTGCATATTGGATTCCAACTCCAAAAGTTATTCTGTCTTTCTGTATTGCCAGGGTGGGTGCAAGTTTCCAGTCTTACAATCTATGTGTAATATAACTTCAAACTAGCTCCTATCCATGTCACCACTACATAAAACTTGGACAACTGTTCTTCAGCCAGCTTATCTCCTGAACTCTTTCAAAGGAGAGCTTTACTCAACTGACTGAAAGAACTTACTCTTTGTTATTCCAAAGTCATGATACTTTGGAACACATGAGAAGGATAGCTCAGCTTCTCATGAGAGGAAAATCACCTGAGATGTGTACACTGGGGAAACCAACATTTAAAAGCAGTAAGTAACTCAAACAGCCCCGAGATGCTTCTGTGGCTCTCAGCATTATGGAAGGCTTGGGATATAAACCTTCCTTAAAGCCTGTACTTCTACACATTATCCCATACCTGGCATTTAAGTACCTTTAAGTACCGACAAGCGTCAGTGATCTTCCACAAGTATTCAGAGCTCATTGAAAACAAATCTTAAAAAATCTTCCTGTCAGCTATCTCAGATCCTGTCAGCAAGCACTTGTTGGCATCCACAATAGTGTCTGGGTTTGGTGCCTGTATATGGGATGGATCCCCAGTTGGGGGAATCTCTGGGTGGTCTTTCCTTCAGTCTCTGCTGCACACTTTGTCTCTGTATATCCTCCCATGGGTACTTTGTCCATCCTTCTAAGAAGGACTGAAGTCTCCACACTTTGCTCTTCCTTCTTCTTGAGCTCCATTTGGTCTGTGAATGGAATCTTTGGAATTCCGAACGTCTGGGCTAATATCCTCTTCTCAGTGAGTGTATACCATGTGTGTTCTTTTGTGCTTGGGTTACCTAACTCAGGATATTTCTTTCTAGTTCCATCCATTTGCCTAAGAATTTCATGAATTCATACTTTTTAATAGCTGAATGGTAATCCATTGTGTAAATTTAAAACATTTCCTGTATCCATTCCTCTGTTGAGGGACACCTGGGTTCTTTCCAGCTTCTGGCTATTATAAATAAGGCTTCTATGAACACAGTGGAGCATGTGTCCTTATTACATGTTGGAGCATCTTCTGGGTATTTGTCTAGGAGTGGTATGGCATGGCCCTCTGGTAGTACTATATCCAATTTTCTGAGGAACTGCCAAACTGATAGCCAGAGTGGTTGTACCAGATTACAATCCCACCAGCGTCTACTGAGAGGCTCTGCCAGTGCCTAAAAAATACAGAGGTAGATGCTCTCAGCCAACCATTGGACTGAGAACAGGAACCCCAATGGAGGAGCTAGAGAAAGGACCAAAGTAGCTGAAGGAGCTTACAGCCCCATGGGAGGAACAACAATGTGAACCAACCAGTACCCACAGAACTCACAGGGACTAAACTACCAACCAAAGCATACACATGTAGGGAGGTACACCTCCAGCTCCATATGTAGCATAAGATGGCCTTGTTGAACATGAATGGGAGGGAGAGTCCCTTGGCCCTGAGAAGTCTTGATGCGCCAATGTAGGGGAATGCCAGGACAGAGAAACAGGAATGGGTGGGTTGTTGTACTGGCTAGGTTTGTGTCAACTTGACACAGCTGGAGTTATCACAGAGAAGGGAGCTTCAGTTGGGGAAATGCCTCCATGAGAGCCAGCTGTGAGGCATTTTCTCAATTAGTGATCAAGGGCCCCTTGTGGGTGGGACCATCTCTGGGCTGGCAGTCTTGGGTTCTATAAGAGAGCAGGCTGAGCAAGCCAAGGAAAGCAAGCCAGTAAATAACATCCCTCCATGGCTTCTGCATCAGCTCCTGCTTGAGTTCCAGTCCTGACTTCCTTTGGTGATGAACAGCAGTATGGAAGTGTAAGCCGAATAAACCCTTTCCTCCCCAACCTGCTTCTTGGTCATGATGTTTGTGCAGGAATAGAAACCCTGACTAAGACAGTTGTTAAGCATGGAGAGGGGGGATCGGATAGGCACTTTTCTCAGGGGAAACCAAGAAAGTAGATAAGAATGAAAATGTAAATAAAGAAATTATCTAATAAATAATTAAAGATTAAGAAAATCTTCCTGTCAATTCTGCAACTAATGGAGGAGCTAGAAATAGAGGCATCCAAAGGAGGACACAGAGACCGGTTATAGGAGACAGACGCTTGAGACTGGGGAGGTGGCCAACAATCACCGTGAATGTCATTGGTTGTGACTCACCACATTGGGGATGTGAAGTCTGGGGAGGTTGCCTCCTGTGGCCTGGCAGGAACCCCAGTGGAGCATTAGGGACACAAACAAACCCCCAAACATTTCTACCCAAAACTTATCCTCTCTCCAAGAAATTCAGGGACTGGGGATAGAACAGAGACTGAGGAACAGCCAATGAATAACCTTTGAAACTTGAGACCCAACCCATAGGTAAGCACCAATCCCTGACACAATTAATGATACTGTGTTACACTGACAGACATAAGTCTAACATGGCTGTCCTCTGAGATCCTCCATCCAAAAACTGACTCAGTTAGGTATAGACACCCACAGCCAAACAGGGGATGAAACTTGCGAACTCTTATGGAAGAATAGANTTTTTTTTTTTTAAGACAGGGTTTCTCTGTGTAGCCCTGGCTGTCCTAGAACTCACTTTGTAGACCAGGCTGGACTCAAACTCAGAAATCTGCCTGCCTCTGCCTCCCGAGTGTTGGTATTAAAGGCGTGCGCCACCACAGCCAGCAAAAAAATGATTCTTTCTCCTTGAAAGTAGAAAATATCCTAGATGAGGTAACGGAGACCCAAAAGGTCATGTATGGTAAGTATTCGCTTAGAAGTAGATATTAGCCATAATGGATACACATGCTACAGTCCCCTGCCCCACAGAAGCTAGAGAACAAGAAAGATACACAGGAGGATGCTTGAATCTCACCCAATGAGAAATAAAACAGCAATCTGAGATGGAGGGAGGGAGGGAACTAGAAGGCGAGAGGGAATAGGGACTAGAATACAGACGTCTGGTACAGGGAAAATCATGGAGAGAGGGTAAGGAAAAGCGACCAGAAGTGTGTTTGCAGTGGGTGGGGAGGTCATCCCAAGGATGTACCAGAGACCTGTGATGAGCAAGAGTCCAGGAAGTCTATGAGGGTGATTCTAGCTGAGACTCCTAGCAGTAGGGGATATAGAGCCTAACGTGGCCACCTGTTGTTGCCAGCCAGGACTCCCAGTGGAGGAAAGGGGCAACAACATACCCACATTATCTTCAATCCTAAATTTGTTAGTTTACAAGAAATGCAAGAACAAACAGGTTGCAGACACTGAGAGAATGATGAAGCAACTTGTCATACATCCCATGGGCAGGAACCATTCCATGACACTATTAACACTCTCTTATGCTTGCAGACAGAAGCCTAGCACAACTGTCCTGTGAGAGGATCCACCCATCAGCAGAACTAAACAGATAAAGAGACACAGAACTAAATAGATGAAGAGATCCAGATCCAAACAACAGACAGAGCTCAGGGCAACTTTGGAAGAGTTGGAGAAGGATTGGGGAACCTGGAGGGGAAAGGAACACTACATACAGTCTAACAGAGTCAACTAACCTCAAACATTGAGAGCTCACAGAGACTGAACCTTTAACCAAACAATATACATGGACTGGACCTAGCCCTTCCAAGTCATTTGTAACATATTGCACAACATACTTCATGCAGGGTCCCCAACAGTTAGAACACGGAGTTGCCACTGACTGGTGAGGTACAGATTGGGAAGAAAGGGACTCTGTGATGCAGGCTGAAATGAACATAAATAAATAAATAATATGGATTTTTCTTTCTTCCTGCTGGCTCATTGGGGTCCTGAAGTTGCAAACTTCCATCTAACCTCCAGGTATTAAAGCTCTAAAATTGTGAACTCAGAGATTAGTGATTCTATCAGTAGTCATCAAATTAGATTATAAGTGTAGAAATGAAGCAGTATCATCTTTTGGATATGCCATGCATCACAAAATGCACTGAGCAGACTTGTGACCAGAGCATTTTGGAAAGAGCCAGATAATGAGATCCTAGAGATGATAGGTTTAGGAAATCAGACAAGGACACATTAGGAAGAGAGCAGAAAATCAGATACCTAGACAGACAAATGGACAGGAGGTTTGCTAGATAAAGATGGCATAGATAGAATTAATTGGTTGCATTCTCCCTTGTTTGACCTATACCCCTGCATGTAAAGTGTATTTGGTCTGCCAGTTCCTGGACTTTTAGTACTACTGCCTTCAGACCAGTATTAGACTGGATCCTGGGTACTAGATCTGTATTAGGTGTCAACATGCTATGGGACTCTCTATTGCCAAGGAAGTATAGGCAGCAGAAGTGTTGTTACATAGCTACCAGTCCTTCCCTGATGTCAGCATGTGACTGGGGTCCCAGACACCAGACCACAGTGAAGCAGCATGCAGTTGGCCAACTATGTACCGGGTTTCTCCTATTGAGCCAGTGGCATCCTGGTCACTGGCCCATTCAGAGCATTGCGAAGGCAGCCTAAAACCACTGCTGTTAGACGCAGGGCAACTGGGCTTCATCTATATAGTCCCATCGTTCACTCTCTCACACAGGAGGCCTCTTGATAACAGGGTTAGCACCTGATGGCAGTGTATGTGTTGGCAGCCCCTCAGCTAATGGTAAGTTCTTGGTGGCATCATGCATGCATGTCGTGATTTCTGTGTTATTACTGCACTAGAAGGAGCATGCATGTTGTATGCAGTGGGGTATTGATCTGGTGCCTCAGCCACCCAGGCCACTCTCCATACAGGTTCACCTGTGGTGGCCTGACACGTGGTTCCTTAGAATGAAGTAGAATATCACAAGAAGCTAAGCCTCTGCCCATGCTTTCTCAGTGATCTCACAGACAGGAGACCTAGAGAGAGCAGTGTACAGGCTAGCTACCATTAGCAAGTCAGCAGAGGGAGGAAATACTGCAAACACACAGCATAAAACATACAAACAACACAGTTGCAGAGATGTATCTCCTCATGAAATCTGTAACTGCAATTTCAGATGTCAAAAAACATTTACTAAAGAATTGGCACTTGATTTCAATCCATGTTTAGGAAAGAAGAATCTGTGAATTCCAAGTCACCCTTGTCTACATAGTAACAGTTCCAGGAAGGAGAAAGCTGTGTAGTGAAAGTCTAACTCAGAAAGAAAAACAAAACAAAACAAGCCCTTTACCCTCATGAAGGATATTCTCTTTCTTTCTTTCTTTCTTTCTTTCTTTCTTTCTTTCTTTCTTTCTTTCTTTCTTTCTTTCTTTCTTTCTTTCTTTCCTTCTTTCTTTCTTTCTCTCTCTCTCTCTCTTTCTTTTCTTCCTTCCTTCCTTCCTTCCTTCCTTCCTTCCTTCCTTCCTTCCTTCCTTCCTTTCTTCCTTTCTTTCTATGTATTTATGATGTTATATAAGTACACTGTAGCTGTCTTCAGATGCACCAGAATGGGACATCAGATTTCCATCACAGGTGCTTGTGAGCCACCATGTGGTTGCTGGGATTTTAACTTAGGACCTTTGGAAGCACAGTTAGTATTCTAACCTGCTGAGCCATCTCTCTAGCTCTCTTCTTTCTTTCTAAAACATGGAATTTTGTCTAGAATTGTGTCTTCTGTGAACATGTAGAGATTCATTCCATGTGTTTCTCTCTGTGTTCCCTACTGACCGCCACTCATCTATTTTGCTTCTTCCAACTCTCACACTTTTTTGTTATTTTTCACTATGTTTGGCTTGCTTAAAGTTACAAAGTATAATAGTAATGAGGATTAGACCAGTACCCCTGTCTGTTTAACACGTGGGACTATATCTTCTGATCCTTTAACCTTTCTAGGACATTGTGGGCCATTTTAATTCCCCCTGGTATACATTAAAAGATGTGTCACACCCTCTAACCAGGTTCCTGATGCCCTATTTCCTTCTACAATCAACATCCCTCAGTCATTTGATCTTTCCTGGGTGGCATGCCTCAGCCCAAACTGCAAATATCCTTATCCCAAGGGGTTGCAGGTTTGTCTGCTCTTCCCAATATGTTACAAACATGTTGGTTAATTGCTCTTTCAAGCTTTGGGTATCATGTCTGCTTCACCTTATATTCCATCTTTCCCTTTCCCTCTCCCTCTCCTCATATGACACAGCTCAGTCTTCTCATGTCTCTTCTAGATTTTCCCAGAACCCACTCCCTCTGGCTATGCTCAAACACATTTTCCTCAAACTTAGTAACAGCAGTCATGTTCCTTTTCTGTTGCCATTTTTTTTCACACAGCTCTTACTTGGACACATACTTATAAAGTCTTTGGAAACCAACAGGAATGCTGGACATTACGATATGGCAACAAAGTTCACTTAACATCATGTATAAATAAAGCATAAGTAACCTGCTTCAAGGAGATCCAAATATTTATAGTGAGGAGCAGTAGGGCAAAGCTGTGGCTTACTGAAGATGTAAACACAGGAAACAGCACTCACTTCACCTGGTTAACAAGAAAATGCCCTGTTGCAGATAGAGGCAGGAGAAACAAATGAACCTTATCTAACTATAATGTGAACATGTGGGAAATTACTGAACATAGATAATTTTAAACCAATCTACATAGCCCCAAAGTTCTGGTACATGCAATACTGAAAGACCCAGGCAATGATACTTGAATTATAGAGTACCAATATAGCTGAGTATTTTTTTGGTTTTTTGAGACAGGGTTTCTCCTGGCTGTCCTGGAACTCACTCTGTAGACCAGGCTGGCCTCAAACTCAGAAATCCGCCTGCCTCTGCCTCCCGAGTGCTGGGATTAAAGGCCTGCGCCACCACGCCCGGAGGCTGCTGAGTATTTTTATTCTTTCTCATACTTAACCCTTTCTTATATACTTATACCAAAAAGCCTACAGAGCCCAACTGCTGACAACTTCGCAGAGATTTCCATGGACAACAAACAGAAAAACCAATCAAATGTTTTACTCAGAGGCCTTGGAACCCTAATGCAATACTGGAGCAACTGTATCACCCAGAGGAGTTTGCTCCCTAGGGCTACTCCCAGTTAACTGCTGCCACCAGAGGACTTTGAGCCCTCATGCTTTGCCCTGCTAAATGCTTCAGAGGAGACCTCGTGCCCTGGGAGGCAGAACAGACAGAAGAGCTCCTGGTACCCATTTCTACTCATCGCCATTGTACTGGAGACAGTAGCAAAGACTTCTGCCATCACTACGGACAAAAACACACTCTAGCTGGAGGTGGGGAAGGGGAAAAGGGACAAAAACACACTCTAGCTGGAGGTGGGGAAGGGGAAAAGGGAGCCTTCGTTTTCCTGATGGAAGGAGGTTAAGAAGATGAATTTATGTAGACCTAAAGTGAGTTTAAAAGAATGTCATGTTCTATAAGAAAGGTGTGAGATTTAAAGTGCTGCAGTGAACGAGGTGGGATTGGAGTCCTGGACTTGTAGAAACCTAAAGTGACTTGATATAAAGCTTATGCCCCATCAGGAAGAGCTCCAAGGTCCTGCAGAGTCCAAGTGTACCAGTTGTTTCTTTGTGATAAAAGAGAAATACTGGCAATGAAGCATAGAAAAAAAAAAGTCTAACCCTCCTACAGTATTGCTTAGTAAATGCTAAGCAGCTGAACACATGGATTATGCACAGTCAGCACTTTCTTCTGGCGTTACCTTGTTGGAATCTTTATACTCAGAAAGGTTTGAAAGATCCAGACACTACTACTATTGATTATCACCATAACAGACTGATTTGGAATCATCTGCTATTGCT